>CM065810.1:84165845-84428859 GCA_033398695.1 Orobanche coerulescens | reverse complement strand
CGACCATCATCCTCATACCGATCTAGTGCCCGCTCATTCCGCTGATCCCGACTGAAATTCATAAAACGAAATTCCCCAAAAAGGGTCCGAAAGGTTACAATTACGCTAGCACAAGTAACCCAATGAACAACTTACACCTTACACATATAATCAAAGCATGCAAAAGAGAAAACATTAGTTGCAACACACATTTCCGGAAACGCCATAACCCAAAACACATTTATAAAAATGCACCACAATTAACCGTTGATCCACGCCTATATGGACCCCTACCGAGACCCCGTCGGATCTAACCTGTAGTGGTTAAAAGCCAAGCTCGTCGATCCACGCCTATGTGGACCCCTACCGAGACCCCATCGGATATAACCCTTAGTGAGCATACACACACACGTTACTCATACAATACTACTACGTTAAGCATGTAATTTCATTAGGAGTACTTGCCTCGATTATAAGCGACGAAAAAACAAAGTGAAACAATCACGGTTGTGAGAAACTGGACACACCAAACCTAGACGATTCATCAAACACCATTACAACCAAGTCGACAAGAATAACAATAATGGAAAACACCCAAAACCCCACCTACAATTTATGTAAGTTCGTACAAAAACAACGATGAGGATGGTTCGCAACCGAACCCTTTCGATTTCACAAACACAATAAAACTTACTATGAAATCGTAGGGAAAACAAGAATACCACCAAGATTAATCATATACATCAAAGATTAATCAACGATATGGAACAAATTGGACAAAAACTCAGAAAACCCCAAATTCCCAAAAAATAGAGTTCTATGAGATTACATTAGATTATAGATGAAGAACAAGTGTTGGTGTTGTCAATCTACACCAAGAACTCAAGAAGAATGATGGCTAGGAGTTGAAAGACTTCAAATTGCCCAAACATCGCCCAAAAATCGCCCAAGAACTGGAGAGAGAGAGAGAGAAATGAAAAAGTGACAAAACAACGCTCTGGTATTTATAACTAGAGAGTTTAGTGTGCGCTATGGACTAGAGGTTAGCGCGTGCACTAGGATGCGTGACCCCCTGTGAAGTGCTCGTGTTGCACCCCTTTTTGCTTCTACGAGATCTCTAGTTTTTTGTTTTTCTAGTTTTTTACTTCTATCTCGAGCCCTGAATAACTTTTCTTGAATTACGATCTGTCCATACTAAGTCCTTGTGGTTATTCACATCCGGAACCCACGTTCCCGACTCAAAAATGCGTTCATCACGACAAGGATCACTCGAATGTCTCACCGCATTGAACTAAAGAGAATAGAATGATGTGTTACAAATGGGTGCGATCATACCAGCACTAATGCATCGGATCCCATTAGAACTCCGAAGTTAAGCATGCTTGGGCGAGAGTAGTACTAGGATGGGTGATCCCCTGGTAAGTCCTCGTGTTTCACCCATTTTTGCTTCAACGAGGTCTCTATTTTTCTGTTTTTCTATTTTTTTACTTCTATCTCGAGCCCTTAATAATTTTTCTCGAATTTCGATATGTCCATACTAAGTCCTCATGGTTATTCTCATCCGGGACCCACGTTCCCGACTCAAAAGTGCATCTATCACGAAAAAGACTACCCGGAAGTCTCACCGTGTTGAACTATAAAAGAATAGAATGTGGTGTTATAAATGGGTGCGATCATACGAGCACTAATGCACCAGATCCCATCAGAACTCCGAAGCTAAGCGTGCTTGGGCGAGAGTAGTAAGCGTGCTTGGGCGAGAGTAGTACTAGGATGGGTGACCCCCTGCGAAGTCCTCGTGTTGCACCCTTTTTTGCTTCTACGGGGTTTCTTTTTTTTTTGGTTTTTCTACTTTTTTACTTCTATCTCGAGCCCTTAATAATTTTTCTCGAATTCTGATATGTCCATACTAAGTCCTCGTGGTTATTCACATCCGGGACCCACATTCCCGACTCAAAAGTGCGTCTATCACGACAAACACTACCCGAAAGTCTCACCATATTGAACTATAAAAGAATAGAATGTGGTGTTATAAATGGTGCGATTATACCAGCACTAATGTACCGGATCCCATCAGAACTCCGAAGCTAAGCGTGCTTGGGCGAGAGTAGTACTAGGATGGGTGACCCCGTGGGAAGTCCTCGTGTTGCACCCCTTTTTGCTTCTACGAGGTCTCTATTTTTTTTACTACTTTTTTACTTCTATCTCGAGCCCTTAATAATTTTTCTTGAATTTTGATCTATCCATACTAAGTCCTCGTGGTTATTCACATCCGGGGCCCACCTCCCCGACTCAAAAATGCATCTATCACGACAAGGATCACTCGAAAGTCTCACCGATTGAACTAAAGTGAATAGAACGAGGTGTTACAAATGGGTGCGATCATACCAACACTAATGCATCGGGTCCCATTAGAACTCCGAAGTTAAGCATGCTTGGGAGAGAGTAGTACTAGGATGGGTGATCCCCTGGGAAGTCCTCGTGTTGCACCCTTTTTGCTTCTACGAGGTCTCTAATTTTTTATTTTTCTACTTTTTACTTCTATCGCGAGCCCTTAATAATTTTTCTCGAATTTCGATATGTCCATATTAAGTCCTCGTGGTTATTCACATCCGAGACCCACGTTCCCAACTCAAAAGTGTATCACGACAAAGACTACCCGGAAGTGTCACTATATTGAACTATAAAAGAATAGAATGTGGTGTTATAAATGGGTGCGATCATACGAGCACTAATGCACCGAACCCCATTAGAACTCCGAAGCTAAGTGTGCTTGGGCGAGAGTAGTACTAGGATGGATGATCCTGGGAAGTCCTCATGTTGCACCCATTTTTGCTTCTACGAGGTCTCTATTTTTTTATTTTCCTACTTTTTTACTTCTATCTCAAGCCCTTAATAATTTCTCGAATTTCGATATGTCCATACTAAGTCCTCGTGGTTATTCACATCCGGGACCCACGTTCCAAAGACAAAAAAGCGAATAACACGACAAATACTCCCCGCAAGTCTCACCGTATTGAAATAAAAAAGAATATAATGCAGTGTTATAAATGGGTGCGATCATACGAGCACTAATGCACCGGATCCCATCGAACTCCGGTTAAGTGTGCTTGGGCGAGACTAGTACTTGGATGGGTGATCCCCTGGGAAGTCCTCATGTTGCACGCCTTTTTGTTTCTACGAGGTCTCTATTTTTTTGTTTTTCTACTTTTTTACTTCTATCTCGAGCCCTTAATAATTTTTCTCGAATTCCGATATGTCCATACTAAGTCATCATGGTTATTCACATTCGGGACCCACATTCCCGACTCAGAAGTGCGTTCATCACGACAAAGACTACCCGAAAGTCTCACCGTGTTGAACTACAAAATAATAGAATGTAGTGTTATAAATGGGTGCGATCATACGAGCACTAATGCACCGGACCCCATAAGAACTCCGAAGCTAAGCGTGCTTGGGCGAGAGTAGTACTAGGATGGATGACCCCCTGGGAAGTCCTCATGTTGCACCCCTTTTTGCTTCTACGAGGTCTCTATTTTTTTATTTGGGATATTTTGAGAATGCAACCCAGCACTATTTTACTTCTATCTCGAGCCCTTAATAATTTCTCGAATTCCGATATGTCCATACTAAGTCCTCGGGATTATTCACATCCGGGACCCACGTTCCCGACTCAAAAATGCGTATATCACGACAAATACTACCCGGAAGCCTCTGTGTTGAACTATAAAAGAATAGAATATGGTGTTAAAATGGGTGTGATCATACCAGCACTAATGCACTGGATCCCATCAGAACTCCGAACCTAAGCGTGCTTGGGCGAGAGTAGTACTAAGATGGGTGACTACTTGGGAAGTCCTCGTGTTTCACCCTTTTTTGATTCTACGAGGTCTCTATTTTTTTTGTTTTTCTACTTTTTTACTTCTTTCTCGAGCCCTTAATAATTTTTCTCGAATTTCGCTATGTCCATACTATGACCTCGTAGTTATTCACATCCGGGACTCACGTTCTCGACTCAAAAGTGCGTCTATCACGACAAAGACTACCCGAAAGTCTCACCGTATTAAACTATAAAAGAATAGAATGCGGTGTTATAAAAGGGTGCGATCATACCAGCACTAATGCACCAGATCCCATCATAACTCCAAAGCTAAGCGTGCTTGGGCGAGAGTAGTACTAGGATGGATGATCCCTTCGAAAGTCCTCGTGTTGCACCCCTTTTTTCTTATATGAGGTCTCTATTTTTTATTTTTCTACTTTTTTACTTCTATCTCAAGCCCTTAATAATTTCTCGAATTCCGATATGTCCACACTAAGTCCTCGTGGTTATTCACATCCGGGACCCACATTCCCGACTCAAAAATGCGTATATCACGACAAATACTACACGGAAGTCTCACTGTGTTGAACTATAAAAGAATAGAATACGGTGTTAAAATGGGTGTGATCATACCAGCACTAATGCACCGGATCCCATCAGAACTCCGAAGCTAAGCATGCTTGGGAGAGAGTAGTACAAGGGTGGGTGAATCCTTGGGAAGTCCTCGTGTTGCACACCTTTTTGCTTCTAAGAGGTCTCTATTTTTCGTTTTCTACTTTTTACTTCTATCTCGACCCCTTAATAATTTTTTTCAAATTCTGATATGTCCACTAAGTCCTCGTGGTTATTCACATCCGGGACCCATGTTCCCGACTCAAAAGGGCGTCTATCACGACAAAGACTACCCGGAAGTCTCACCGTATTGAACTATAAAAGAATAGAATGTGGTGTTATAAATAGGTGTGATCATACAAGCACTAATGCACCAGATCCCATCAGAACTACGAAGTTAAGTGTGCTTGGGCGAGACTAGTACTAGGACGGGTGATCCCCTGGGAAGTCCTCATGTTGCACCCCTTTTTGTTTCTACGAGGTCTCTATTTTTTTATTTTTCTACTTTTTACTTCTATCTCGAGCCCTTAATAATTTTTCTCGAATTCCGATATGTCCATACTAAGTCCTCGTGGTTATTCAAATCCGGACGCACGTTCCTAACTCAAAAGTCGTCTATCACGACAAAGACTACGTAAGTGTCACCGTATTGAACTATAAAAGAGTAGAATGTGGTGTTATAAATGGGTGCGATCATACGAGCACTAATGCACCGGACCCCATTAAAACTCCGAAGCTAAGTGTGCTTGGGCGAGAGTAGTACTAAGATGGATGATCCCGTGGGAAGTCCTCGTGTTGCACCCATTTTTGCTTCTACGAGGTCTCTATTTTTTATTTTTCTACTTTTTACTTCTATCTCAAGCCCTTAATAATTTCTCGAATTGATATGTCCATACTAAGTCCTCGTGGTTATTCACATCCGGACCCGTTCCTAATTCAAAAATGCGTATATCACGACAAATACTACCCGGAAGTCTCACCGTATTGAACTATAAAAGAATAGAATGCAGTGTTATAAATGGGTGCGATCATACGAGCACTAATGCATCGGATCCCATCAGAACTCCGAAGTTAAGTGTGCATGGGCGAGACTAGTACTTGGATGGGTGATCCCCTGGGAAGTCCTCATGTTGCACGCCTTTTTGTTTCTACGAGGTCTCTATTTTTTTGTTTTTGTACTTTTTTACTTCTATCTCGAGCCCTTAATAATTTTTCTCGAATTCCGATATGTCCATACTAAGTCATCATGGTTATTCACATTCGGGACCCACGTTCCCGACCCAGAAGTGCGTTCATCACGACAAAGACTACCCGAAAGTCTCACCGTGTTGAACTACAAAATAATAGAATGCGGTGTTATAAATGGGTGCGATCATACGAGCACTAATGCACCGGACCCCATAAGAACTCTGAAGCTAAGCGTGCTTGGGCGAGAGTAGTACTAGGATGGATGACCCCTCGGAAGTCCTTGTTGGGATTCCTCAGAAAATAAACGCAGCGGAAGAATAAACGGAATCCCTAAGAGGATCGATCAAGTAACGTATATACGAAAAGAAATACGAAGATCAAGGAATCAAAGTCCCATACCTTTGATGTCTATGAAAAACCTTCGTATGATGATGATGATGATGATGATGATGATGATGATGAAGAGCCCTTCGTTCCAAACACCGAAAGCACGGTGCCTCTACTGCACACGCCGGAACTTGATGGAAAAATCAGCAAACTTCCTTTCTCTAAGAATGCGGCTAGGGAAGCTTGTAGGAATTTTTTCTCTCGATCTTTTCTACTAATAACTTGTCTCTAAGATCAAGTATATGCTGTAGAAAATTTTTCTCACTCTTGAAGCTCTCTCAAAAACGAAATATTCACTTGGGGAAGAAGGAGACTTTTATGATTAAAAAACTTTCTTTTCACAATAATTCAAAGCCTCGCATGTAGAAGATGCTTTTAAAAGCATCTCTTCTCCTCACATGATCCCACAAGTATATTATATAATGAGAGAGAGACAAAGTAGAGAGGAGGGGGGACCTTATAGGGAATCTTCCAAGAAACGGGTCGAGTTAATTCGGCTCTTGTATTGGATGTTCGTCAAACGAATCCCTCGTGAATAGGATGTCCGTCAAACGAATCCGTTTTATTTCCAATGTGTTTATACTAATTAATTAATCCAATTAATTAGTTATATCAAACACAAATATACATTTCTCTAAGAAATATAATTTATGAATTAAAGTAATCACCGAGTAACTTACTTTCAATTCATAAGACCGCTATTTGATTTATCCGATAAATCACTAATATCTAATATTATAAGAGAGATTATTAATTCATATTTATCCGTCAATGATCCTGTTGCGCGACTCCGTAGGTTCGTCTCAGCCGGCATTGGGAGGAATCAATGAGTGCGGCGACACATAGCCCGACTAGCGGGCGCCTTTGTAAACCCCGACCGAGAACGAATGAACGAATCATTCCAGAACCATTATGTCATGAATACCATATACGTATAGACCCTTCATCAGATTTCCCGGTCAAATCTTCGGGTCACGGTAAAGTCAAACCTACTGTTGACTAGACTATATACATGTGTTAATACAAATCAAGACCGACGATTAATAGTGTATCTAATACTACTATATCAGAATGCTTTGGCCAAAGACTTATGATCTTATTCGCCATTAACCATATAGGACATTCGCCTGCTCACTAACAGGAGATAGAATCCTTTCTTGGCGTACAGTAAAGACTGCTACCTGCCCGTATAGTCCGCACTTCGAGGTCGACTCAGCAATTAAGCAAATGAGTCTAACTACTCTGATGACAAACTAAACGTCACAGGCACATCTTGTACTGAACCCTCAAGTCAAAGGTCCACGTATACTATCACAACCTTTCGATTCGTCATCGACTCTCCGAGAGTGAATACCGTGTGACTGAATCGAGTATGAGTCGTGTTCGAGTATACTGGTCCCACCAATATACTTATAACTATGCTATCAAGACGTGCACACGTCCTAGCATCAGTTATACAAGTCTTATTAAAAACTTAATGTCCTGTTAAGTTTTATCGACTTGCGAACTAGTTAAGCATTCGAGCTCTAAACACTTCTAGTGCCTATCTCCTTATCTCCATAAGAAGTAGAATGTTCACTCTCAAATGCAAGGACTATTATTCTATATACCAAATCAAAATGCCAGTGATATACAATAATATAGAAATAATAATTGCCTTATTAAATATAATATTCATAATTACAATACAATTGCTCTCACTCTCTCATCCTCTGAGTGGCATTCGAGGGCATATATTCCTAACAATCTCCCACTTGCACTCAATGCCACAAACTATGGTATCTAATACCCATACTCTCTAGATGTCTCTCTAAGACCTTCTGAGATAGTGGCGTGGTAAGCGGATCAGCAACGTTATTTCTTTGTGTCTACTCTCTGATGTAACATTCCCATCCCGAACCATTTCTCTAACAAAATGATATTTTCTCGCAATATGTTTGGTGTTGTGGTGAGCCCTAGGCTCCTTAGCCTGTGCAACAGCTCCGTCGTTGTCACAAATCAGTGTCACGGGCTTCTCTGCATTAGGAACCACTTGAAGTTCTTCAGTGAACTTCTTTATCCAAAAAGCTTCTTTAGCAGCCTCCGTGTTCGCTGATATTCGGCTTGACATGTAGAGATAGCAGTCGAACTTTGCTTGGCACTTCTCTAAGAAACTGCCCCACCATTCAGCGTAAAGATATACCCTGATGTGGACATCTGAGCATCCATGTCCCCCGAAAAATCTGAGTCTGTATAACCCATCGCTCTTAGTTCTCCACCGCCGTATGTAAGAACCAAGTCTTTAGTCCTCCTTAGGTACTTAAGAATGTTCTTTACAGCAGTCCAATGTTCCTGCCCTGGATTTGACTGAAACCGACTTACTACGCTCACAGCATAGGCAATGTCTGGTCTAGTGCAAATCATTGCATACATAAGGCTACCTACTGCCGAAGAATAAGCTACCTTGCTCATTTCCTTTCTAACTTCCTCACCTTGAGGACACATCTTTAAGGAAAGTTTTGCACCATGTTGCATAGGTAGAAACCCTCTTTTAGAATCTTCCATCCTAAATCGCTTCAGGATCTTTTCTATGTAGAGGGCTTGGGAAAGACCTAACATTCTTTTCGCTCTATCCCGGTAGAGACGAATACCCAGAATATAGGTTGCTTCTCCCAAGTCTTTCATTGAGAACTCTTTAGAAAGCCAAGCTTTCACAGAACTGAGCATTCCTACGTCGTTTCCTATAAGTAGAATGTCATCTACATATAGTATTAAGAACGCAATTTTGCTCCCACTAACCTTCTTGTAAATACAGGGCTCTTCTTCGTTTTGGACAAAATCAAACTCTTTGACTGTCTCGTTAAAACGAAGATTCCAACTCCGTGAAGCTTGCTTGATCCATAAATGGCATGAAGTTTGCATACTTTATGAATATTGGTTTGAGATATGAATCCCTTAGTCATTCCATGTAAATCTCCTCCTCGAGGAATCCATTTAGAATCTGTTTTCACATCCATTTGCCATATTTCATAATCTAAGTGGGCTACTATAGCAAGCATCATGCGAATAGACTTAATCATAGCTACAGGCGAGAAGGTCTCGAAGTAATCGATTCCTTCTCTTTGGGAATAACCCTTTGCCACAAGCCTGGCCTTATAGGTACCAACCTTGCCATCTCCATCAGTCTTTCTCTTATAGATCCATTTGTTTCCAGTAGGCACTATGCCTTTAGGATGATCTACTAAAGTCCAGACCTGATTAGCATGCATTGAGTCTATCTCAGCTTCCATAGCTTCTTGCCACTTGGTGGAGTCAACGTCTACCATCGCTTGGTCGTATGTAGAAGGATCATTCTCTTGACTACTTTCTGTCATCTCATGGACACCCAGTTCCTCTTGATGCAGATAGCCATACCTCTCAGGTATTTGAGAAATTCTACTAGACTTGCGAGGTTGTGTTTGTATTTCAGAAGGTTGGGTTCTAATATCTTGCATAGGTGTCTCATTTGGTGTTTCTTTATTTCTTCCAAAGAAATATTTCTACCTGCCCCTCCTTCCTGAATAAACTGATCTTCCAGGAAGTGTGCTTGTATAGCAACGATGATCCTATGATCTTCGTGCATGTAGAATAGATATCCCATGGAATCCCCTGGATATCCTATGAAACTACCTTTCACAGACCTAGTTTCCAATTTCTCTACTTTAGTCTTCTTGACATAAGCAGGGCATCCCCAAATCCTAATGTGATTAAGACTTGGTTTCCTACCTCTCCACATCTCATGGGGAGTCTTAGGAACGAATTTGGAAGGACATCTGTTCAAGATATGCATAGCAGTAAGGAGTGCGTAACCCCACAGATAAATCGGTAGATCAGTATAGTTAAGCATGGAGCGAATCATGTCCAACAAGGTTCGGTTCCTTCTTTCTGATACACCATTTAATTGTGGAGTAGCTGGAGGAGTGAATTGTGACACTATTCCTTGTTCTTTTAAGAACTCATCAAATTCGGTACTCATGTACTCACCACCCCGGTCGATCAAGAGTCTTAACACGGTTACATGTTTGATTTTCAACTAGGGCTTTAAATTCCTTGAATTTATCAAAAGCTTCAGACTTATGTTTCATTAAGTACATGAATCCATACCTGGTATGGTCATCAGTGAATGTAATGAAATATTGAGAACCATATCGTGCCACTTCAAAAGGGCCACAGACGTCGGTATGGATCAATCCAAGTTTTTGACTCTTTCAAAAGTCCTGCGAAGGGTAACTTAGTCATTTTGCCTTGAAGGCAAGATTCACAAGTTGGATAGGGATCTGATCCCAATGGACCTGTAAGCCCATCTTTCTCCATTTTATGAACCTTGGTCTGACCGATATGACCAAGTCTAAGATGCCACTTAAGTGCTTGGTTCGTTTCATCCCTACCACGCTTCCTAGTTATAGTGTTCACAGTTGTTTTATTCTTTAAATTTAAATGGTATAAACCATTTAATAATGTAGCAGTACCAACCAATTTATTTCTGAAATAAATACGACAGGACGCATCTCCAATAAAGAAGTGAAATCCCTTTCGGTCCATGACCGGAATTGATATAATATTCTTGTGCCCCTTGGGCAAAACAAGTACATCATCTAAAGTAAGAATAAAACCAGATTCTAAATCCAACATAAGGGATCCGATATCAGAAGCCTCGACACTATGCCCACTTCCGACGGTGACCATCACCTCCCCGAATCGACTTCCTACTGCCCGTTCCAGATCCTGATTCATTGTACAAATGTGGGAACTCGCACTGGAATCAAGTATCCAAGAAGTAGAATATACAGTTACAGAACAATTTGTTTCTAAAACCAGTAGTTCTGTACCTGAAGGCGCATTACGGTCAAGCTTTGGACAGTACCTCTTCCAGTGGCCTAGCTCACCGCAGTTGAGGCATACATCCGTTTTCGTGGCCCCCTTGCTCTTTTGAACCATTGGGGCCTTGCCATTTCCCTTGTCGATCTTGGCTATTGGACCGAACTGCTTCTTGTTCTTTTTCTTCTTATTCTTGGACTTCCAAGTCCCAGAACAAATCACAAGTGTAACTTCCTTTCCCTTTGTCTTCATCTGAGACTGGGTAGTCGTCAGTTTGTTCATTAGCCCAGCTAAGTTACATGCAATCTCATTGCAGTTGAAGTTCATGACAAATTGTGAAAAGGAGTCAGGAAGTGACTGCAGGATAAGGTCAGTTTGGAGAGATGCATGCATCTGAAAATCAAGAGATTCTAATCTCTCAATCATCGAGATCATTTTGAGGACATGGTCCCCAACCCTCTCTCCTTCCTTCATCCTGGCGCCGAATAATTGCTTTGATATCTCATATCTAGCAGTTCGGCTATGCTCTCCATAGAGCTCAGCCAGGTGCGCTAAGATGGCTCGTGAAGACGTCATCTTTTCATGGGCACGTTGAAGCTCATTGGTCATTGAGCCTAACATGTACCCTCGCACTCTTATGTCGTCTTTTACCCATTTCTCATGGGCATCGACATCTTCCTGATTCGCTCGGGTTCTTGCAGGAGCCGCTGGGATGTCCGCCTCCAAGACGTATCCCAGCATTTCCATAGTTAGGACAATCCTCAAGTTCCGAAGCCAGTCCACATAGTTCGGACCAGTCAGGACGTTCTTTCCAAGTAGTATAGCGAGTGGGTTCATTGTCATATTGAGAGTTTTGTTAACTGCAGAGAATAATTTGAGATTCGTTAGTGTTTGTTTAATTATGATCCGAGTAAAGAATTTAAGGACTTTCTTTATTCATAACTCGGCTCCCACTATTTTATCGGCATTTACACACTCCCATGTTAAATCCGGAAGTCTTGGGTGACTTCATAGTGGTGATCGATTTCTTTACAAAGTTTAATAGAGGGCAACCCATACGGTTTATATTCTATTATTCTTTATAAAGTGGTGTCTAATACCAACCCATCTAATGGATGATTCGATCTTCTTTTACCCCTAGTTCACTTGCCCTCAACCCATTCGGTTTCTATGGCTCGCTGAACTATCTAAGTTTAAACCGTCAACTCCTATTGGTCTGACAATTGAATCTTACCCGGCAACCCATACGGTTTATAGGGGTTTGATTTGTCACAACTAAAGGCATCTAATGCACTCTAGGAATTTATCAACTTTCCCAAAAATATTACCCCGACATACTCGGAAGAATAATATTCCGGTTTAGATTTCAATTTTCCATGAGTTTGACGGAGGGTAGGAAACCTCGTAACCTTTATAACTTAGTGTTTGTAAGTGGGAGAATTAACGCGATTATATGTTACACTTTGCACATTAATCCATTTATAAGCGCGGTTTGTGGTTTGTCAATCATTCAAAATGAAAAACAATAAATAGCAACCTAGTTACTACCAACATATAGCTCATGGACTTTTTCCTAAGTATTGGGCCAAGCCAAATAAAGAAAGGAAAAATACAGTATTGATTATTCGTCTTCTAGTCGGTCGTCTTCGGTCTTCGTCATGGCCATATTAATAATTACATCATTGAACAATACGTCCTATTATACATATTTTCTAGTAAAAACAAATAGTCTCAAAACGGCCTTTACAACCATATCGAATCGAACAAATCAACAACTAAGTCCACGAGCTATATCACCATCACATAAGGCATTCCATACAACATGTAACGGTAAATGAAATTAAATAATCAACTAATATATTAATCCAATTAATATAAAAATTAATCTATTTAATTTCTACAATATTAATCAAATTAATATTTATAATCGTCATTTTAATCCGTTCAAAGTAATCCGGCCAAAATAATATTCTCATCTAATAATTTCCCTTAATTAAAAATATTACAAATATTTTATTAAATCCAATTAAATCCAATTTAAATTTCGGAAATTATTACAACGAAATATAAACACAAAAATGGAGTCCCGGAAAATCCGATGTCGGCCCATTACGGCCCGATTCAAAATCGGGCGAAAACCCGAGAACCGCCGGACCGAGTCACTCTCGGCCACGCCCGGCAGCTGGCGATCTGCTCTGATAGCCTACCGAGTCACTCTCGGCCGGCGAGCGGCCGATCGAGTAAGTTTCTGCCGTATTCTGCGTCTTCGTGCGGTATTCGTGTTTAACCCCCGTTTTTCTCATTTTTTCGACTCGCTTCCAAAACGAAAAAGTTTCTTAACTTCATGAAGAACTTATAAATCAACAAAAATTAAAATTTTCAGATTTATAATTCACATAAAATAGTCGAAACTTGACTTACTACGAACGATTAAATTTCTTCGATTATATCTATTATGATTCTAAATCATAAACATCATCAAATAACATTCCAAATGCAAAGATGATCGTATATACGATATATTTGACCTTGCTCCGATACCACTATTAGGATTCCTCAAAAAATAAACGCAGCGGAAGAATAAACGGAATCCCTAAGAGGATCGATCAAGTAACGTATATACGAAAAGAAATACGAAGATCAAGGAATCAAAGTCCCATACCTTTGATGTCTCTGAAAAACCTTCGTATGATGATGATGGTGATGAATAAACCTTCGTTCCAAAGACCGAAAGCACGGTGCCTCTACTTCACACGCCGGAACTTGACGGAAAAATCAGCAAACTTCCTTTCTCTAAGAATGCGGCTAGGGAAGCTTGTAGGAATTTTTTCTCTCGATCTTTTCTACTAATAACTTGTCTCTAAGATCAAGTATATGCTGTAGAAAATTTTTCTCACTCTTGAAGCTCTCTCAAAAACGAAATATTCACATGGGGAAGTAGGAGACTTTTATGATTAAAAAACTTTCTTTTCACAATAATTCAAAGCCTCACATGTAGAAGATCCTTTTAAAAGCATCTCTTCTCCTCACATGATCCCACAAGTATATTATATAATGAGAGAGAGAGAAAGTAGAGAGTAGAGGGGGACCTTATAGGGAATCTTCCAAGAAACGGGTCGAGTTAATTCGGCTCGTGTATTGGATGTTCGTCAAACGAATCCCTCGTGAATCGGATGTCCGTCAAACGAATCCGTTTTATTTCCAATGTGTTTATACTAATTAATTAATCCAATTAATTAGTTATATCAAACACAAATATACATTTCTCTAAGAAATATAATTTATGAATTAAAGTAATCACCGAGTAACTTACTTACAATTCATAAGACCGCTATTTCATTTATCCGATAAATCACTAATATCTAATATTATAAGAGAGATTATTAATTCATATTTATCCGTCAATGATCCTGTTGCACGACTCCGTAGGTTCGTCTCAACCGTAATTGGGAGGAATCAATGAGTGCGGGCAGCACTTAGCCAGCCTAGCGGGCCGCACTGTAAACCCCGACTGAGAACGAATGAACGAATCATTCCAGAACCATTATGTCATGAATACCATATACGTACAGACCCTTCATCATATGTCCCGGTCAAATCTTCGGGTCACGGTAAAGTCAAACCCTACTGTTGACTAGACTCTATACATGTGTTGATACAAATCAAGACTGACTGATTAATAGTGTATCTAATACGACTATATCAGAATGCTTTGGCCAAAGACTTATGATCTTATTCGCTATTAACCATATAGGACATTCGCCTGCTCACTAACAGGAGATAGAATCCTTTCTTGGCGTACAGTAAAGACTGCTACCTGCCCGTATAGTCCGCACTTCGAGGTCGACTCAGAAATTAAGCAAATGAGTCTAACTACTCTAATGACAAACTAAACGTCATAGGCACATCTTCTACTGAACCCTCAAGTCAAAGGTCCACGTATACTATCACAACCTTTCGATTCGTCATCGACTCTCCGAGAGTGAATACCATATGACTGAATCGAGTATGAGTCGTGTTCGAGTATACTGGTCCCACCAATATACTTATAACTATGCTATCAAGACGTGCACACGTCCTAGCATCAGTTATACAAGTCTTATTAAAAACTTAATGTCCTGTTAAGTTTTATCGACTTGCGAACTAGTTAAGCATTCGAGCTCTAAACACTTCTAGTGCCTATCTCCTTATCTCCATAAGAAGTAGAATGTTCACTCTCAAATGCAAGGACTATTATTCTATATACCAAATCACAATGCTAGTGATATACAATAATATATAAATAATAATTGCCTTATTAAATATAATATTCTCACTCTCTCATCCTCTGAGTGGCATTCGAGGGCATATATTCCTAACAGTCCTCGTGTTGCACCCCTTTTTGCTTCTACGAGGTCTCTATTTTTTTATTTTTCTACTTTTTTACTTCTATCTCAAGCCCTTAATAATTTCTCGAATTCCGATATGTCCATACTAAGTCCTCAGGCTTATTCACATCCGGGACCCACGTTCCCGACTCAAAAATGCGTATATCACGACAAATACTACCCGGAAGCCTCTCTGTTGAACTATAAAAGAATAGAATATGGTGTTAAAATGGGTGTGATCATACCAGCACTAATGCACTGGATCCCATCAGAACTCCAAACCTAAGCGTGCTTGGGCGAGAGTAGTACTAGGATGGGTGCCTAGTTGGGAAGTCCTCGTGTTGCATCCTTTTTTGATTCTACGAGGTCTCTATTTTTTTGTTTTTCTACTTTTTTACTTCTATCTCGAGCCCTTAATAATTTTTCTCAATTTCTGATATGTCCATACTATGACCTCGTAGTTATTCACATCCGGGACTCACGTTCTCGACTCAAAAGTGCGTCTATCATGACAAAGACTACCCGGAAGTCTCACCGTATTGAACTATAAAAGAATAGAATGCGGTGTTACAAAAGGGTGCGATCATACCAGCACTAATGCACTGGATCCCATCATAACTCCGAAGCTAAGCGTGCTTGGGCGAGAGTAGTACTAGGATAGATGAACCCCTCGAAAGTCCTCGTGTTGCACCCCTTTTTGCTTATATGAGGTCTCTATTTTTTTATTTTTCTACTTTTTTACTTCTATCTCAAGCCCTTAATAATTTCTCGAATTCCGATATGTCCACACTAAGTCCTCGTGGTTATTCACATCCGGGACCCACATTCCCGACTCAAAAATGCGTATATCACGACAAATACTACCCGGAAGTCTCACTGTGTTGAACTATAAAAGAATAGAATACGGTGTTAAAATGGGTGTGATCATACCAGCACTAATGCACCGGATCCCATCAGAACTCCGAAGCTAAGCATGCTTGGGAGAGAGTAGTACTAGGGTGGGCGAATCCTTGGGAAGTCCTCGTGTTGCACCCCTTTTTGCTTCTACGAGGTCTCTATTTTTTCGTTTTCTACTTTTTTACTTCTATCTCGACCCCTTAATAATTTTTTTCAAATTCTGATATGTCCATACTAAGTCCTCGTGGTTATTCACATATGGGACCCATGTTCCCGACTCAAAAGGGCGTCTATCATGACAAAGACTACCCGGAAGTCTCACCGTATTGAACTACAAAAGAATAGAATGTGGTGTTATAAATAGGTGCGATCATACAAGCACTAATGCACCGGATTCCATCAGAACTACGAAGTTAAGTGTGCTTGGGCGAGACTAGTACTAGGACGGGTGATCCCCTGGGAAGTCCTCATGTTGCACCCCTTTTTTGTTTCTACGAGGTCTCAATTTTTTTGTTTTTCTACTTTTTTACTTCTATCTCTAGCCCGTAATATTTTTTCTCGAATTCCGATATGTCCATACTAAGTCATCGTGGTTATTCACATTCGGGACCCACGTTCCCGACTCAAAAGTGCGTTCATCACGACAAAGACTACCCAAAAGTCTCACCGTGCCGAACTACAAAAGAATAGAATGCGGTGTTATAAATGGGTGCGATCATATGAGCACTAATGTACCGGACCCCATTAGAACTCCGAAGCTAAGTGTGCTTGGGCGAGAGTAGTACTAGGATGGATGAACCCCTCGGAAGTCCTCGTGTTGCACCCCTTTTTGCTTCTACGAGGTCTCTATTTTTTTATTTTTCTACTTTTTTACTTCTATCTCAAGCCCTTAATAATTTCTCGAATTCCGATATGTCCAGACTAAGTCCCCGTGGTTATTCACATCCGGGACCCACGTTTCCGACTCAAAAATGCGTATATGACGACAAATACTACCCGGAAGTCTCACTGTATTGAACTATAAAAGAATAGAATATGGTGTTAAAATGGGTGTGATCATACAAGCACTAATGCACCGGATCCCATCAGAACTCCGAACCTAAGCGTGCTTGGGCGAGAGTAGTACTAGGATGGGTGACTCCTTGGGAAGTCCTCGTGTTGCACCCTTTTTTATTCTACGAGGTCTCTATTTTGTTTTGTTTTTCTACTTTTTACTTCTATCTCGAGCCCTTAATAATTTTTCTCGAATTCCGATATGTCCATACTATGACCTCGTAGTTATTCACATACGGGACTCACGTTCTCAACTCAAAAGTGCGTCTATCACGACAAAGACTACCCGGAAGTCTCACCGTATTGAACTATAAAAGAATAGAATGCGGTGTTATAAAAGGGTGCGATCATACCAGCACTAATGCACCGGATCCCATCATAACTCCGAAGCTAAGCGTGCTTGGGCGAGAGTAGTACTAGGATGGGTGACCCCCTGGGAAGTCCTCGTGTTGCACCCCTTTTTCCTTCTACGAGGGATCTATTTTTTTGTTTTCTACTTTTTTACTTCTATCTCGAGCCCTTAATAATTTTTTTCAAATTCCGATATGTTCACACGAAGTCCTCATGGTTATTCACATCCGGGACCCACGTTCCCGACTCAAAAGTGCGTCTAGCGCGACAAAGACTACCCTAAAGTCTCACCGTATTGAACTATAAAAGAATAGAATGCGGTGTTATAAATGGGTGCGATCATACGAGCACTAATGCACCGGATCCCATCAGAACTCCGAAGCTAAGCGTTCTTGGGCGAGAGTAGTACTAGGATGGGTGACCCCCTAGGAAGTCCTCGTGTTGCACCCCTTTTTGCTTCTACGAGGTCTCTATTTTTTTATTTTTCTACTTTTTTACTTCTATCTCGAGCCCTAAATAATTATTCTCGAATTCTGATATGTCCATACTAAGTCCTCGTGGTTATTCACATCCGGAACCCACGTTCCCGACTCAAAAGTGCATCTATCACGACAAAGACTTCCCAGAAGTCTCACCATACTGAACTATAAAAGAATAGAATGTGATGTTATAAATGGGTGCGATCATACTAGCACTAATGCACCGGATCCCATCAGAACTCCGAAGCTAAGCGTGCTAGGGCGAGAGTAGTACTAGGATGGGTCACCCCTGGTAAGTCCTCGTGTTTCACCCATTTTTTGCTTCTACGTGGTCTCTAGTTTTTGTTTTTATACTTTTTTACTTCTATCTCGAGCCCTTAATAATTTTTCTTGAATTCCGATCTCTCCATATTAAGTCATCGTGGTTATTCACATCTGGAGCCCACGTTCCCAACTAAAAAATGCATCTATCACGAAAATGATCACTCGGAAGTCTCACCGCATTGAACTAAAGAGAATAGAATTAGGTGATACAAATGAGTGTGATCATACCAGCACTAATGCATCGGATCCCATTAGAACTCCGAAGTTAAGCGTGCTTGGGCGAGAGTAGTAGTAAGATTGGTGATCCCCTGATAAGTCCTCGTGTTGCACCCCTTTTTGCTTCAATGAGGTCTCTATTTTTTTGTTTTTCTACTTTTTTACTTCTATCTCGAGCCCTTAATAATTTTTTTCGAATTCTGATATGTCCATAATATGTCCTCATGGTTATTCACATCCGGGACCCACATTCCCGACTCAAAAGTGCGTCCATCACGACAAAGACTACCCGAAAGTCTCACCGTGTTGAACTATAAAAGAATAGAATGCGGTGTTATAAATGGGTGCGATCATACGAGCACTAATGCACAAGATCCCATCAGAACTCTGAAGCTAAGCGTGCTTGGGCGATAGTAGTACTAGGATGGGTGACTCCCTGGGAAGTCCTCGTGTTGCACCCCTTTTTGCTTCTACGAGGTCTCTATTTTTTTATTTTTCTACTTTTTTACTTCTATCTCGAGCCCTTAATAATTTTTCTCGAATTCCGATATGTCCATACTAAGTCCTCGTGGTTATTCACATCCTGGACCCACGTTCCCGACTCAAAAGTGCATCTATCATGACAAAGACTACCCGGAAGTCTCTGTGTTGAACTATAAAAGAATAGAATACGGTGTTAAAATGGGTGTGATCATACCAGCACTAATGCACTGGATCCCATCAGAACTCCAAAGCTAAGCGTGCTTGGGCGAGAGTAGTACTAGGATAGGTGACTCACTGGGAAGTCCTCGTGTTGCACCCTTTTTTGCTTCTACGAGTTCTCTATTTTTTTGTTTTTCTACTTTTTTACTTCTATCTCGAGCCCTTAATAATTTTTCTCGAATTCCGATATGTCCATAGTATGGCCTCGTGGTTATTCACATTCGAGACCCACGTTCCCGACTCAAAAGTGCATCTAGCATGACAAAGACTACCCGGAAGTCTCACCATATTGAACAATAAAAGAATAGAATGCGGTGTTATAAATGGGTGCGATCATACGAGCACTAATGCATCGGATCCCATCAGAACTCCGAAGCTAAGCGTGCTTGGGCGAGAGTAGTACTAGGATGGGTGACCCCCTAGGAAGTCCTCGTGTTGCGCCCCTTTTTGCTTCTACGAGGTCTCTATTTTTTTATTTTTCTACTTTTTTACTTCTATCTCGAGCCCTTAATAATTTTTCTCGAATTACGATATGTCCATACTAAGTCCTCGTGGTTATTCACATACGAGACCCACGTTCCCGACTCAAAAGTGCATCTATCACGACAAAGACTACCCGGAAGTCTCACCATACTGAACTATAAAAGAATAGAATGTGGTGTTATAAATGGGTGCGATCATACCAGCACTAATGCACCGGATCCATTCAGAAATCCGAAGATAAGCGTGCTTGGGCGAGACTAGTACTAGGATGGGTGATCCCCTGAGAAGTGCTCATGTTGCACGCCTTTTTGTTTCTATGAGGTCTCTATTTTTTTGTTTTTCTACTTTTTTACTTCTATCTCGAGCCCTTAATAATTTTCTCGAATTCCGATTTGTCCATACTAAGTCATCGTGGTTATTCACATTCGGGACCCACGTTCCCGACTCAAAAGTGCGTTCATCACGACAAAGACTACCCGAAAGTCTCACCGTGTTGAAATACAAATGAATAGAATGCGGTGTTATAAATGGGTGCGATCATACGAGCACTAATACACCAGACCCCATAAGAACTCCGAAGCTAAGCGTGCTTGGGCGAGAGTAGTACTAGGATGGATGACCCCCTGGGAAGTCCTCGTGTTGCACCCCTTTTTGCTTCTACGAGGTCTCTATTTTTTTATTTTTCTACTTTTTTACTTCTATCTCAAGCCCTTAATAATTTCTCGAATTCCGATATGTCCATACTAAGTCCTCGTGGTTATTCACATCCGGGACCCACGTTCCCGACTCAAAAATGCGTATATCATGACAAATACTACCCGGAAGTCTCACTGTGTTGAACTATAAAAGAATAGAATACGGTGTTAAAATGGGTGTGATCATACCAGCACTAATGCAGCGGATCCCATCAGAACTCCGAAGCTAAGCGTGCTTGGGCGAGAGTAGTACTAGGATGGGTGACTCCTTTGGAAGTCCTCGTGTTGCACCCCTTTTTGCTTCTACGAGGTCTCTATTTTTTTGTTTTCTTCTTTTTTGCTTCTATCTCGACCCCTTAATAATTTTTTTCGAATTCTAATATGTCCATACTAAGTCCTCGTGGTTATTCACATCCGGGACCCACGTTCCCGACTCAAAAGGGCGTCTATCACAACAAAGACTACCCGGAAGTCTCACCGTATTGAACTATAAAAGAATAGAATGTGGTGTTATAAATGGGTGCGATCATACAAGCACTAATGCACCGGATCCCATGAGAACTCCGAAGTTAAGTGTGCTTGGGCAAGCCTAGTACTAGGATGGGTGACCCCCTGGGAAGTCCTCGTGTTGCACCTCTTTTTGCTTCTACGAGGTCTCTATTTTTTTGTTTTCTACTTTTTTACTTCTATCTCGAGCCCTTAATAATTTTTTTCGAATTCTGATATGTCCATACTAAGTCCTCATGGTTATTCACATCCGGGACCCACGTTCCCGACTCAAAAGTGCGTCTATCACGACAAAGACTACCCGGAAGTCTCACCGTGTTGAACTATAAAAGAATAGAATGCGGTGTTATAAATGGGTGCGATCATAAGAGCACTAATGCACCGGATCCTATCAAAACTCCGAAGTTAAGTGTGCTTGGGCGAGACTAGTACTAGGATGGGTGATCCCCTGGGAAGTACTCATGTTGCACGCCTTTTTGTTTCTATGAGGTCTCTATTTTTTTGTTTTTCTACTTTTTTACTTCTATCTCGAGCCCTTAATAATTTTCTCGAATTCCGATATGTCCATACTAAGTCATCGTGGTTATTCACATCCGGGACCCACGTTTCCGACTCAAAAATGCGTATATCACGGCAAATACTACCCAGAAGTCTAACTGTGTTGAACTATAAAAGAATAGAATATTGTGTTAAAATGGGTGTGATCATACAAGCACTAATGCACCGGATCCCATCAGAACTCCGAACCTAAGCGTGCTTGGGCGAGAGTAGTACTAGGATGGGTGAATCCTTGGGAAGTCCTCGTGTTGCACCCTTTTTTGATTCTACGAGGTCTCTATTTTTTATGTTTTTCTACTTTTTTACTTCTATCTCGAGCCCTTAATAATTTTTCTCGAATTCCGATATGTCCATACTATGACCTCATAGTTATTCACATCCGGGACTCACGTTCTCGACTCAAAAGTGCATCTATCAAGACAAAAACTACCCGGAAGTCTCACGGTATTGAACTATAAAAGAATAGAATGCGGTGTTATAAAAGGGTGCGATCATACTAGCATTAATGCACCGGATCCCATCATAACTCCGAAGCTAAGCGTGCTTGGGCGAGAGTAGCACTAGGATGGGTGACCCCATGGGAAGTCCTCGTGTTGCACCCCTTTTTGCTTCTACGAGGTCTCTATTTTTTTGTTTTCTACTTTTTTACTTCTATCTCGAGCCCTTAATAATTTTTTTCGAATTCCGATATGTCCATACGAAGTCCACGTCGTGATTCACATCCGAGACCCACGTTCCCGACTCAAAAGTGCATCTAGCGCAACAAAGACTACTCGAAAGTCTCACCGTATTGAACTATAAAAGAATAGAATGCGGTGTTATAAATGGGTGCGATCATACCAGCACTAATGCACCGGATCCCATCAGAACTCCGAAGCTAAGCGTACTTGGGCGAGAGTAGTACTAGGATGGGTGACCCCATGGGAAGTCCTCGTGTTGCACCCATTTTTTGCTTCTACGAGGTCTTTATTATTTTATTTTTCTACTTTTTTACTTCTATCTCGAGCCCTTAATAATTTTTCTCGAATTCTGATATGTCCATACTAAGTCCTCGTGGTTATTCACATCCGGGACCCACGTTCCCGACTCAAAAGTGCATCTATCACGACAAAGACTACCCGGAAGTCTCACCATACTGAACTATAAAAGAATAGAATGTGCTGTTATAAATGGATGCGATCATACCAGCACTAATGCACCGGATCCCATCAGAACTCCGAAGCTAAGCGTGCTAGGGCGAGAGTAGTACTAGGATGGGTGACCCCCTGGGAAGTCCTAGTGTTGCACCCATTTTTTGCTTCTACATGGTCTCTATTTATTGTTTTTATACTTTTTTACTTCTATCTCGAGCCCTTAATAATTTTTCTTGAATTACGATATCTCCATACTAAGTCCTCGTGGTTATTCACATCTGGAGCCCACGTTCCCGACTAAAAAATGCATCTATCACGACAATGATCACTCGGAAGTCTCACCGCATTGAACTAAAGAAAATAGAATTAGGTGTTACAAATGAGTGTGATCATACCAGCACTAATGTATCGGATCCCATTAGAACTCCGTAGTTAAGCGTGCTTGGGCGAGAGTAGTAGTAAGATTGGTGATGCCCTGGGAAGTCCACGTGTTGCACCCCTTTTTGCTTCAACGAGGTCTCTATTTTTTTGTTTTTCTACTTTTTTACTTCTATCTCGAGCCCTTAATAATTTTTTTCGAATTCTGATATGTCCATACTAGGTCCTCATGGTTATTCACATCCGGGACCCACATTCCTGACTCAAAAATGCATCCATCACGACAAAGACTACCCGAAAGTCTCACCGTGTTGAACTATAAAAGAATAGAATGCGGTGTTATAAATGGGTGCGATCATACGAGCACTAATGCACAAGATCCCATTAGAACTCCGAAGCTAAGCGTGCTTGGGCGAGAGTAGTACTAGGATGGGTGACCCCCTGGGAAGTCCTCGTGTTGCACCCCTTTTTTCTTATACGATGTCTCTATTTTTTTATTTTTCTACTTTTTTACTTCTATCTCGAGCCCTTAATAATTTCTCCAATTTCGATATGTCCGTACTAAGTCCTCGTGGTTATTCACATCCGGGACCCACGTTCCCGACTCAAAAGTGCGTCTATCACGACAAATACTACCCTGAAATCTCACTATGTTGAACTATAAAAGAATAGAATACGGTGTTAAAAATGGGGGCGATCATACCGGCACTAGTGCACCGGATCCCATCAGAACTCCGAAGCTAAGCGTGCTAGGGCGAGAGTAGTACTAGGATGGGTGACCCCGTGGGAAGTCCTCGTGTTGCACCCTTTTTTGCTTCTATGAGGTCTCTTTTTTTTGTTTTTCTACTTTTTTACTTCTATCTCGAGTCCTTAATTCCAATATGTCCATACTAAGTCCTCGTGGTTATTCACATCCGGGACCCACGTTCTCGACTCAAAAGTGTGTCTATCACGACAAAGTCTACCCAGAAGTCTCACCGTAATGAACTATAAAAGAATAGAATGTGGTGTTATAAATGGGTGCGATCATACCAGCACTAATGCACCGGATCCCATCAGAAATCCGAAGCTAAGCGTGCTTGGGCGAGAGTAGTACTAGGATGGGTGACCCCTGGGAAGTCCTCGTGTTGCACCCCTTTTGCTTCCACAAGGTCTCTATTTTTTTATTTTTCTACTTTTTTACTTCTATCTCGATCCCTTAATAATTTTTCTCGAATTCCGATATGTCGATACTAAGTCCTCGTGGTTATTCACATCCGGGACCCACGTTCCCGACTCAAAAGTGCATTTATCACGACAAAGACTACCCGGAAGTCTCACCATACTGAACTATAAAAGAATAGAATGTGGTGTTATAAATGGGTGCGATCATACCAGCACTAATGCACCGGATCCCATCAGAACTCTGAAGCTAAGCGTACTTGGGCGAGAGTAGTACTAGGATGGGTGACCCCATGGGAAGTCCTCGTGTTGCACCCATTTTTTGCTTCTACGTGGTCTCTATTTTTTGTTTTTATACTTTTTTACTTCTATCTCGAGCCCTTAATAATTTTTCTTGAATTCTGATCTGTCCATACTAAGTCCTCGTGGTTATTCACATTAGGAGCCCATGTTCCCGACTAAAAAATGCATTTATCACGACAAGGATCACTCGGAAGTCTCACCGCATTGAAGTAAAGAGAATAGAATGAGGTGTTACAAATGAGTGTGATCATACCAGCACTAATGCATCAGATCCCATTAGAACTCCCAAGTTAAGCGTGCTTGGGAGAGAGTAGTAGTAAGATTGGTGATCCCCTGGGAAGTCCTCGTGTTGCACCCATTTTTGCTTCTACGAGGTCTCTATTTTTTTGTTTTTCTACTTTTTTACTTCTATCTCGAGCCCTTAATAATTTCTCGAATTTCGATATGTCCATACTAAGTCCTCGTGGTTATTCACATCTGGGACCCACGTTCCCGACTCAAAAGTGTGTCTATCACGACAAAGACTACCCGGAAGTCTCATTGTGTTGAACTATAAAAGAATAGAATACGGAGTTAAAAATGGGTGCGATCATATCAGCACTAGTGCACTGGATCCCATCAGAACTCCGAAGCTAAGCGTGCTAGGGCGAGAGTAGTACTAGCATGGGTGACCCCGTGGGAAGTCTTCGTGTTGCACCCTTTTTTGCTTCTATGAGGTCTCTTTTTTTTTCTACTTTTTTACTTCTATCTTGAGCCCGTAATTCCAATATGTCCATACTAAGTCCTCGTTGTTATTCACATCTGGGACCTACGTTATCGACTCAAAAGTGAATCTATAACGACAAAGACTACCCGGAAGTCTCACCGTAATGAACTATAAAAGAATAGAATGTGGTGTTATAAATGGGTGCGATCATACCAGCACTATGCCATCAGAACTCCGAAGCTAAGTGTGCTTGGGCGAGAGTAGTACTAGAATGGGTGACCCCGTGGGAAGTCCTCGTGTTGCACCCCTTTTTGCTTCTACGAGGTCTCTATTTTTTTTGTTTTTCTACTTTTTTACTTCAATCTCGAGCCCTTAATAATTTTTCTTGAATTACGATATGCCCATACTAAGTCCTCGTGGTTATTCACATCCGAGACCACGTTCCCAACTCAAAAGTGTGTCTATCACGACAAAGCCTACCCAAAAGTCTAACGGTGTTGAACTATAAAAGAATAGAATGTAGTGTCATAAATAGGTGCGATCATACGAGCACTAATGCACCAGATCCCATCAGAACTCTGAAGCTAAACATGCTTGGGCGAGAGTAGTACTAGGATGGGTGACCCCCTGGGAAGTCCTCGTGTTGCACCCCTTTTTGCTTCTACGAGGTCTCTATTTTTATGTTTTCTACTTTTTTACTTCTATCTCGAGCCCTTAATAATATTTTTCGAATTCCGATATGTCCATACTAAGTCCTCATGGTTATTCACATCCGGGACCCACGTTCCCGACTCAAAAGTGCGTTTATCACGACAATGATTACCCGGAAGCCTCACCGTATTGAACTATAAAAGAATAGAATGTGTGTTATAAATGGGTGCGATCATACGAGCACTAATGCACCGGATCCCATCAGAACTCCGAAGTTAAGTGTGCTTGGGCGAGACTAGTACTAGGATGGGTGATCCCCTGGGAAGTGTGCTTGGGCGAGACTAATACTTTTTTACTTCTATGAGCACATAAAGAAGCCTTGTGGCCCCGCTGGCCACACCGATTACACGTCAGCAAAGGACTCAGACAAGTTCGACTGATGTGGCCCGGTCGGCCACAGTTAAAACACTTCACATCACGTGAAGAAGTACTGGAAGCCCCGTGGAAACCCCCAGTAGAACAAGCTGGACCACCACCAATGGGAAAATTAGCAGACTGAGATTTCTGCTGACCTCCACCCTTGTGGCCCGAAAAATTTCCAACGGACTTCTATTTCTTGCTCTCACGGGCCGCCACACTGGTCGTCAAAGACATATCATATGCAAGAGCTCTACTCTGAAAATCTTTTAGGGTGGTGCAGGCGAGCCCAGACATGTAGTCCCGAATCTTCAGTTTCATCCGTCCGGAAAAGTGGAAGATTTTGTCGCTCTCCTCTCTAACTTGGGCCTTCACGAAGACCAACTCCCGGTTGTAATCAACAATAGCCTGAGAAATAGAAATATCCCGAGGCCGAGCATCATAAGAAGCATAGACCCGAGCCTGTTTAACTGGCCATAGGCAATATTCGGTCTCCATTAGGTCTTTAAACTCGACCCATGAAGCAACATGGTCCTTAGGCTCAACAGCCTCCCACCAATCGGTAGCGTCCCCAGTGAGAAAGTACTGGGCATTAAGGACCTTGCGATCCTCAGGACAATTGGTTGTAATAAAGACCTTGGATATCTCCTTGATCCAGCCCTCCCAAACAATCGGGTCTGAAGTCCCTGATAACTGAGGAGGGTGTATCTTGATGACATCCTAAAGCCAACGATCTACTCCGCCCCGAGTAGCATGGGCCGGAGTTGGGTCACGAACCGCCTGAGCTATCGCAGCCATTTGGTTCACCATCTGTTCCATCACAGATGCAACACCAAGATCGGCGTCACCACCGGCTGCGCCCTCTTGAGTAGCACTATGGCTCTGATGACCATCAGTACTACTGGCCCCAGAATTGTTGACGTGGGCGCCTCACTGGCTGCCCCACGTCTCCGACCACATCCACGACCACGGCCGCGACCTCTACCTTGGCCTCTCCCAGCATCCATACTGAAGATAATGAGTAGCAAAAGCTACTGGATGATGAGTACGAGAGGAAAAACAGTCACAGGTCCAGAAACAGAAGCATGATATGAGAAAAAAATAAATCGAGTAAGGAAAACATACGAGCACTGGAAGTACCGAAATGATGGCTTCGGGGTGACGATGTGCAAAACAAAATGCAAGTAGACCCAATTAATCGACAAGCCTAGGTATCCATAAACCTAGTTCCCCGATACCATCTTCTGTAACACCCCCAAGAAATCTGGGGAATGTAACAGTGCCAACATGGGACCCACCAGGCTAGGTGACCAACTACACTAATCGACTCGTAGATTTGACGAAGTAACACCACATCATAAAGAAGCAAAACAATAATAATTCACCCGGTTCAACCGGTCAAGCAACATCACAAGAACCTAATGAAAATATAGTGTACAAAGTAATTCACTTCGCAAAATCAAAAACTCCTAATTACTCGAGTACTTCTATTAGTTTACAAGTTTTCAAAATGATTTAAAGACCAAAAATAGATAAAACACTACTTTTGCACAACCATCATGCACGAACATCATCCTCATACCGATCTAGTGCCCGCTCATTCCGCTGATCCTGACCTGAAATTCATAAAATGAATTTCCCCAAAAAGGGTCCCCAAAGGAGTTACAATTACGCTAGTACAAGTAACCCAATGAACAACTTACACCTTACACATATAGTCAAAGCATGCAAAAGAGAAAACATTAGTTGCAACACACATTTCCGGAAAAGCCATAACCCAAAACACATTTATAAAAATGCACCACAATTAACTGTTGATCCACGCCTCTATGGAACCCTACCGAGACCCCATCGGATCTAACCCGTAGTGGTTAAAAGCCAAGCTCGTCGATCCACGCCTCTGTGGACCCCTACTGAGACCCCGTCGGATATAACCCTTAGTGAGCATACACACACACATTAATCATACAATACTACTACATTAAACATGTAATTTCATTATGAGTACTTGCCTCGATTATAAGCGACGAACAGACAAAGTGAAACAATCGCGGTTGCGAGAAACTGGACACACCAAACCTAGACGATTCGTCAAACACCATTACAAACAACTCGACAAGAATAACAATAATGGAAAACACCCGAAACCCCACCTACAATTCATGTAAGTTCGTACAAAAACAACGACGAGGATGGTTCGCAACCGAACCCTTTCGATTTCACAAACACAACAAACTTACTATGAAATCGTAGGGAAAACAAGAATACCACCAAGATTAATCATATACATCAAAGATTAATCAACGATACGGAACAAATTGGACAAAAACTCAAAAAACCCCAAATTCCCCAAAAATAAAGTTCTAGGGGATTACCTTGGATTAAAGATGAAGAACAAGTGTTGGTGTTGTCAATCTACACCAAGAACTCAAGAAGAATGATGGCTAGGAGTTGGAAGACTTCAAATTGCCCAAAGATCGCCCAAAAATCACCCAAGAACTAGAGAGAGAGAGAGAGAAATGAAAAAGTGACAAAACAACTCTCTGGTATTTATAACTAGAGAGTTTAGCGTGCGCTATAGACTAGAGGTTAGCGCGTGTACTAGGATGCATGACCCCCTGGGAAGTGCTCGTGTTGCACCTCTTTTTGCTTCTACGAGATCTCTATTTTGTTTTCTACTTTTTTACTTCTATCTCGAGCCCTGAATAATTTTTCTTGAATTTCGATCTGTCCATACTAAGTCCCTGTGGTTATTCACATCTGGGGCACATGTTCCCGACTCAAAAATGCGTTCATCATGACAAGGATCACTCGGAAGTCTCACCGCATTGAACTAAAGAGAATAGAATGATGTGTTACAAATGGGTGCGATCATACCAGCACTAATGCATCGGATCCCATTAGAACTCCGATGTTAAGCGTGCTTGGGCGAGAGTAGTACTAGGATGGGTGATCCCCTAGTAAGTCCTCGTGTTTCAGCCATTTTTGCTTCTGCGAGGTCTCTATTTTTTGTTTTTCTACTTTTTTACTTCTATCTCGAGCCCTTAATAATTTTTCTCGAATTTTGATATGTACATACTAAGTCGTCATGGTTATTCTCATCCGGGACCCATGTTCCTGACTCAAAAGTGCATCTATCACGAAAAAGACTACCCGAAAGTCTCACCGTGTTGAACTATAAAAGAATAGAATGCGGTGTTATAAATGGGTGCAATCATACGAGCACTAATGCACCGGATCCCATCATAACTCCGAAGCTAAGCGTGCTTGGGCGAGAGTAGTGCTAGGATGGGTGACCCCCTGCGAAGTCCTCGTGTTGCACACTTTTTTGCTTCTACGGGGTTTCTTTTTTTTGGTTTTTCTACTTTTTTACTTCTATCTCGAGCCCTTAATAATTTTTCTCGAATTCTGATATGTCCATACTAAGTCCTCGTGGTTATTCACATCTAGGACTCACGTTCCCGACTCAAAAATGCGTCTATCACGACAAATACTACCAGGAAGTCTCACTGTGTTGAACTATAAAAATTATAGAATACGGTGTTAAAAATGAGTGCGATCATACCAGCACTAGTGCACCGGATCCAATCAGAACTCCGAAGCTAAGCGTGCTTGGGCGAGAGTAGTACTAGGATGGGTGACCCCCTGGAAAGTCTGCGTGTTGCACCCTTTTTTGCTTCAATCTCGAGCCCTTAATTCCAATATGTCCATACTAAGTCCTCGTGGTTATTCACATCCAGGACCCACATTCCCGACTCAAAAGTGCGTCTATCACGACAAAGACTACCCGGAAGTCTCACCATATTGAACTATAAAAGAATAGAATGTGGTGTTATAAATGGTGCGATCATACCAGAATTGATGCACCGGATCCCATCAGAACTCCGAAGCTAAGCTTGCTTGGGCGAGAGTAGTACTAGGATGGGTGACCCCCTGGGAAGTCCTCGTGTTGCACCCCTTTCTGCTTCTACGAGGTCTCTATTTTTTTTACTACTTTTTTTCTTCTATCTCGAGCCCTTAATAATTTTTCTTGAATTTCGATCTGTCCATACTAAGTCCTCGTGGTTATTCACATCTGGGGCCCACGTTCCCGACTCAAAAATGCGTCTATCACGACAAGGATCACTCGAAAGTCTCACCGATTGAACTAAATAGAATAGAATGAGGTGTTACAAATGGGTACGATCATACCAACATTAATGAATCGGGTCTCATTAGAACTCCGAAGTTAAGCGTGCTTGGGAGAGAGTACTACTAGGATGGGTGATCCCCTGGGAAGTCCTCGTGTTTCACCCCTTTTTGCTTCTACGAGGTCTCTATTTTTTTTATTTTTCTACTTTTTTACTTCTATCTCGAGCCCTTAATAATTTTTCTCGAATTCCGATATGTCCATACTAAGTCCTCGTGGTTAATCACATCCGGGACCCACATTCCCAACTCAAAAGTGAGTCTATCACGACAATGACTACCCGAAAGTGTCACCGTATTGAACTATAAAAGAATAGAATGTGGTGTTATAAATGGGTGCGATCATACGAGCACTAATGCACCGGACCCCATTAGAACTCCGAAGCTAAGCGTGCTTGGGCGAGAGTAGTACTAGGATGGATGACCCCCTGGGAAGTCCTCGTGTTGCACCCATTTTTGCTTCTACGAGGTCTCTATTTTTTTTTCTACTTTTTTTACTTCTATCTCAAGCCCTTAATAATTTCTCGAATTTCGATATGTCCATACTAAGTCCTCGTGGTTATTCACATCCGGGACCCACGTTCCAGACTCAAAAGTGCGTCTATCACGACAAAGACTACCCGGAAGTCTCACCGTAATGAACTACAAAAGAATAGAATGTGGTGTTATAAATGGGTGCGATCATACCAGCACTAATGCACTGGATCCCATCAGAACTCCGAAGCTAAGCGTGCTTGGGCGAGAGTAGTACTAGGATGGGTGACCCCCTGGGAAGTACTCGTGTTGCACCCCTTTTTGCTTCTACGAGGTCTATATTTTTTTGTTTTTCTACTTTTTTACTTCTATCTCGAGCCCTTAATAATTTTTCTCGAATTTCTATCTGTCCATACTAAGTCCTTGTGGTTATTCACATCCGGGGCCCACGTTCCCGACTCAAAAATGCGTCTATCACGACAAGGATCACTCGGAAGTCTCACTGCATTAAACTAAAGAGAATATAATTGGGTGTAACAAATGGGTGCGATCATACCAGCACTAATGCAACGGATCCCATTAGAACTCCGAAATTAAGAGTGTTTGGGTGAGAGTAGTACTAGGATGGGTGATCCCCTGGGAAGTCCTCATGTTGCACCCTCTTTTGCTTCTACGAGGTCTCTATTTTTTTATTTTTCTACTTTTTTACTTCTATCTCGAGCCCTTAATAATTTTTCTCGAATTCCGATATGCCCATTCTAAGTCCCCGTGGTTATTCACATCCGAGACCACGTTCCCGACTCAAAAGTGTGTCTACCACGACAAATCCTACCCGGAAGTCTAACCGTGTTGAACTATAAAAGAATAGAATATTGTGTTATAAATAGGTGCGATCATACGAGCACTAATGCACCGGATCCCATCAGAACTCTGAAGCTAAACGTGCTTGGGCGAGAGTAGTACTAGGATGGGTGACCCCCTGGGAAGTCCTCGTGTTGCACCCCTTTTTGCTTCTACGAGGTCTCTATTTTTATGTTTTCTACTTTTTTACTTCTATCTCGAGCCCTTAAAAATTTTTTTTCGAATTCCGATATGTCCATACTAAGTCGTTGTGGTTATTCACATCCGGGACCCACGTTCCCGACTCAAAAGTGCGTTCATCACGACAAAGACTACCCGAAAGTCTCACCGTGTTGAACTATGAAAGAATAGAATGCAATGTTATACATGGGTGCGATCATACGAGCACTAATTCACCGGACCCCATTAGAACTCCGAAGCTAAGCGTGCTTGGGCGAGAGTAGTACTAGGATGGGTGACTCCCTGGGAAGTCCTCATGTTGCACCCTTTTTTGCTTCTACGAGGTCCCTATTTTTTTATTTTTCTACTTTTTTACTTCTATCTCGAGCCGTTAATAATTTTTCTCGAATTCCGATATGTCCATAGTATGGCCTCGTGGTTATTCACATTCGGGACCCACGTTCCCGACTCAAAAGTGCATCTAGCACGACAAAGACTACCCGGAAGTCTCACCGTATTGAACAATAAAAGAATAGAATGTGGTGTTATAAATGGGTGCGATCATACGAGCAATAATGCACCGGATCCCATCAGAACTCCGAAGCTAAGCGTGCTTGGGCGAGAGTAGTACTAGGATGGGTGACCCCCTAGGAAGTCCTCGTGTTGCGCCCCTTTTTGCTTCTACGAGGTCTCTATTTTTTTATTTTTCTACTTTTTTACTTCTATATCGAGCCCTTAATAATTTTTCTCGAATTACGATATGTCCATACTAAGTCCTCGTGGTTATTCACATACGGGACTCACGTTCCCGACTCAAAAGTGCATCTATCACGACAAAGACTACCCGGAAGTCTCACCATACTGAACTATAAAAGAATAGAATATGGTGTTATAAATGGGTGCGATCATACCAGCACTAATGCACCGGATCCATTCAGAACTCCGAAGATAAGCGTGCTTGGGCGAGAGTAGTACTAGGATGGGTGATCCCCGGGGAAGTCCTCGTGTTGCACCCATTTTTTGCTTCTACGTGGTCTCTATTTTTAGTTTTTATACTTTTTTACTTCTATCTCGAGCCCTTAATAAATTTTTATTGAATTCCGATCTGTCCATACTAAGTCCTCGTGGTTATTCGCATCTGGCGCCCATGTTCCCGACTAAAAAATGCATCTATCACGACAAGGATCACTCGGAAGTCTCACCGCTTTGAACTAAAGAGAATAGAATGAGGTGTTACAAATGAGTGTGATCATACCAGCACTAATGCATTGGATCCCATTAGAACTCCGAAGTTAAGCGTGCTTGGGCGAGAGCAGTAGTAAGATTGGTGATCCCCTAGGAAGACCTCGTGTTGCACCCCTTTTTGCTTCTACAAGGTCTCTATTTTTTTGTTTTTTTACTTTTTTACTTCTATATCGAGCCCTTAATAATTTTTCTTGAATTCTGATATGTCCATACTAAGTCCTCGTGGTTATTCACATCCGGGACCCATGTTCCCGACTCAAAAGTGAATCTATCACGACAAAGAATAGAATGTGGTGTTATAAATAGGTGCGATCATATGAGCACTAATGCACTGGACCCCATCAGAGCTCCGAAGCTAAGCGTGCTTGGGCGAGAGTAGTACTAGGATGGGTGACCCCCTGTGAAGTCCTCATGTTGCACCCCTTTTTGCTTCTACGAGGTCTCTATTTTTTTTTTACTTTTTAACTTCTATCTCAAGCCCTTAATAATTTCTTGAATTCCGATATGTCCATACTAAGTCCTCGTGGTTATTCACATCCGGGACCCACGTTCCCGACTCCAAAATGCGTATATCACGACAAATACTACCTGGAAGTCTCACTATGTTGAACTATAAAAGAATAGAATACGGTGTTAAAATGGGTGCGATCATACCAGCACTAGTGCACCGGATCCCATTAGAACTCCAAAGCTAAGCGTGCTTGGGCGAGAGTAGTACTAGGATAGGTTAGCCCCTGGGTAGTCCTCGTGTTGCACCCCTTTTTGCTTCTACGAGGTCTCTATTTTTTTATTTTTCTACTTTTTTACTTCTATCTCGAGCCCTTAATAATTTCTCGAATTCCGATATGTCCATACTAAGTCCTCACGGTTATTCACATCCGGGAACCATGTTGCCGACTCAAAAATGCGTCTATCATGACAAATACTACCCGGAAGTCTCACTGTGTTGAACTATAAAAGAATAGAATACGGTGTTAAAGATGGGGGCGATCATACCAGCACTAGTGCACCGGATCCCATCAGAACTCCGAAGCTAAGCGTGCTTGGGCGAGAGTAGTAGTAGGATGGGTGACCCCGTGGGAAGTCCTCGTGTTGCACCTTTTTTTGCTTCTACGAGGTCTTTTTTTTTTTGTTTTTCTACTTTTTTACTTCTTTCTCGAGCCCTTAACTCCAATATGTCCATACTAAGTCCTCGTGGTTATTCACATCTGGGACCTACGTTCCCGACTCAAAAGTGCATCTATCACGACAAAGAATACTCGGAAGTCCCACCGTAATGAACTATAAAAGAGTAGAATGTGGTGTTATAAATGGGTGCGATCATACCAGCACTAATGCACCAGATACCATCATAACTCCGAAGCTAAGAGTGCTTGGGCGAGAGTAGTACTAGGATGGGTGACTCCCTGGGAAGTCCTCATGTTGCACCCCTTTTTGCTTCTACGAGGTCTCTATTTTTATGTTTTCTACTTTTTTACTTCTATCTCGAGCCCTTAAATTTTTTTTTTGAATTCCGATATGTCCATACTAAGTCCTCGTGGTTATTCACATCCGAGACCCACGTTCCCGACTCAAAAGTGCGTTTATCATGACAAAGACTACCCGGAAGTCTCACTGCATTGAACTATAAAATAATAGAATGCGTGTTATAAATGGGTGTGATCATACGAGCACTAATGCACCGGATCCCATCAGAACTCCGAAGTTAAGTGTGCTTGGGCGAGACTAGTACTAGGATGGGTGATCCCCTGGGAAGTCCTCATGTTGCACCCCTTTTTGCTTCTATGAGGTCTCTATTTTTTTGTTTTTCTACTTTTTTACTTCTATCTCGAGCCCTTAATAATTTTTCTCGAATTCCGATATGTCCATACTAAGTCATCGTGGTTATTCACATTCGGGACCCACGTTCCCGACTCAAAAGTGCGTTCATCACGACAAAGACTACACGAAAGTCTCACCATGTTGAACTATAAAAGAATAGAATGCGATGTTATACATGGGTGCGATCATACGAGCACTAATTCACCGAACCCCATTAGAACTCCGAAGCTAAGCGTGCTTGGGCGAGAGTAGTACTAGGATGGGTGACTCCCTGGGAAGTCCTCATGTTGCACCCTTTTTTGCTTCTACGAGGTCTCTATTTTTTTATTTTTCTACTTTTTTACTTCTATCTCGAGCCCTTAATAATTTTTCTCGAATTCCGATATGTCCATACAATGGCCTCGTGGTTATTCACATTCGGGACCCACGTTCTCGACTCAAAAGTGCGTCTATCACGACAAAGACTACCCGGAAGTCTCACCGTATTGAACTATAAAAGAATAGAATGCGGTGTTATAAAAGGATGCGATCATACCAACACAAATGCACCGGATCCCATCAGAACTCCGAAGCTAAGCGTGCTTGGGCGAGAGTAGTACTAGGATGGGTGACCCCCTGGGAAGTCCTTGTGTTGCACCCCTTTTTGCTTCTACGAGGGATCTATTTTTTTGTTTTTTACTTTTTTACTTCTATCTTGAGACCTTAATAATTTCTTGAATTCCGATATGTCCATACTAAGTCCTCGTGGTTATTCACATCCGGGACCTACGTTCCCGACTCAAAAGTGCATCTAGCACGACAAAGACTACCCGGAAGTCTCACTATGTTGAACTATAAAAGAATAGAATGCGGTGTTATAAATGGGTGCGATCATGCGAGTACTAATGCACCGGATCCCATCAGAACTCCGAAGCTAAGCGTGCTTGGGCGAGAGTAGTACTAGGATGGGTGACCCCCTAGGAAGTCCTCGTGTTGCACCCCTTTTTGCTTCTACGAGGTCTCTATTTTTTTATTTTTCTACTTTTTTACTTCTTTCTCGAGCCCTTAATAATTTTTCTCGAATTACGATATGTACATACTAAGTCCTCGTGGTTATTCACATACGGGACCCACGTTCCCGACTCAAAAGTGCATCTATCATGACAAAGACTACCCGGAAGTCTCACCATACTGAACTATAAAAGAATAGAATGTGGTGTTATAAATGGGTGCGATCATACCAGCACTAATGCACCAGATCCATTCAAAACTCCGAAGCTAAGCGTGCTTGCGCGAGAGTAGTACAAGGATGGGTGATCCCCGGGGAAGTCCTCGTGTTGCACCCATTTTTTGCTTCTACGTGGTCTCTATTTTTTTTTATACTTTTTTACTTCTATCTCGAGCCCTTAGTAAATTTTTCTTGAATTCCGATCTGTCCATACTAAGTCCTCGTGGTTAATCACATCTGGGGCCCATGTTCCCGACTAAAAAATGCATCTATCAAGACAAGGATCACTCGGAAGTCTCACCGCATTGAAATAAAGAGAATAGAATGAGGTGTTACAAATGAGTGTGATCATACCAGCACTAATGCATTGGATCCCATTAGAACTCCGAAGTTAAGCGTGCTTGGGCGAGAGTAGTAGTAAGATTGGTGATCCCTTAGGAAGTCCTCGTGTTGCACCCCTTTTTGCTTCTACGAGGTCTCTATTTTTTTGTTTTTTTACTTTTTTACTTCTATCTCGAGCCCTTAATAATTTTTCTTGAATTCTGATATGTCCATACTAAGCCCCCGTGGTTATTCAAATCTGGGACCCATGTTCCCGACTCAAAAGTGCATCTATCACGACAAAGACTACACGAAAGTCTCACCATACTGAACTATAAAAGAATAGAATGTGGTGTTATAAATGGGTGCGATCAGACCAGCACTAATGCACCGGATCCCATCAGAACTCCGAAGCTAAGCGTGCTTGGGCGAGAGTAGTACTAGGATGGGTGATCCCCTGGGAAGTCCTCGTGTTGCACCCTTTTTTGCTTCTACGAGGTCTCTATTTTTTTTGTTTTTCTACTTTTTTACTTCTATCTCGAGCCGTTAATAATTTTTCTCAAATTCCGATATGTCCATACTAAGTCCTCGTGGTTATTCACATCCGGGACCCATGTTCCCGACTCAAAAGTGCATCTATCACGACAAAGAATAGAATGTGGTGTTATAAATAGGTGCGATCATATGAGCACTAATGCACTGGACCCCATCAGAGCTCCGAAGCTAAGCGTGCTTGGGCGAGAGTAGTACTAGGATGGGTGACCCCCTGGGAAGTCCTCATGTTGCACCCCTTTTTGCTTCTACGAGGTCTCTTTTTTTTTTTTTACTTCTTTACTTCTATCTCAAGCCCTTAATAATTTCTTGAATTCCGATATGTCCATACTAAGTCCTCGTGGTTATTCACATCCGGGACCCACGTTCCCGACTAAAAAATGCGTATATCACGACAAATACTACCCGGAAGTCTCACTATGTTGAACTATAAAAGAATAGAATACGGTGTTAAAATGGGTGCGATCATACCAGCACTAGTGCACCAGATCCCATTAGAACTCCAAAGCTAAGCGTGCTTGGGCGAGAGTAGTACTAGGATAGGTTACCCCCTGGGAAGTCCTCGTGTTGCACCCCTTTTTGCTTCTACGAGGTCTCTATTTTTTTATTTTTCTACTTTTTTACTTCTATCTCGAGCCCTTAATAATTTCTCGAATTCCGATATGTCCATACTAAGTCCTCACGGTTATTCACATCCGGGAACCATGTTGCCGACTCAAAAATGCGTCTATCATGACAAATACTACCCGGAAGTCTCACTGTGTTGAACTATAAAAGAATAGAATACGGTGTTAAAAATGGGGGCGATCATACCAGCACTAGTGCACCGGATCCCATCAGAACTCCGAAGCTAAGCGTGCTTGGGCGAGAGTAGTAGTAGGATGGGTGACCCCGTGGGAAGTCCTCGTGTTGCACCTTTTTTTGCTTCTACGAGGTCTTTTTTTTTTGTTTTTCTACTTTTTTACTTCTTTCTCGAGCCCTTAACTCCAATATGTCCATACTAAGTCCTCGTGGTTATTCACATCTGGGACCTACGTTCCCGGCTCAAAAGTGCATCTATCACGACAAAGAATACCCGGAAGTCCCACCGTAATGAACTATAAAAGAGTAGAATGTGGTGTTATAAATGGGTGCGATCATACCAGCACTAATGCACCAGATACCATCATAACTCCGAAGCTAAGAGTGCTTGGGCGAGAGTAGTACTAGGATGGGTGACCCCCTGGGAAGTCCTCATGTTGCACCCCTTTTTGCTTCAACGAGGTCTTTATTTTTATGTTTTCTACATTTTTACTTCTATCTCGAGCCCTTAAATTTTTTTTTCGAATTCCGATATGTCCATACTAAGTCCTCGTGGTTATTCACATCCGAGACCCACGTTCCCGACTCAAAAGTGCGTTTATCATGACAAAGACTACCCGGAAGTCTCACCGTATTGAACTATAAAAGAATAGAATGCGTGTTATAAATGGGTGTGATCATACGAGCACTAATGCTCCGGATCCCATCAGAACTCCGAAGTTAAGTGTGCTTGGGCGAGACTAGTACTAGGATGGGTGATCCCCTGGGAAGTCCTCATGTTGCACCCCTTTTTGCTTCTATGAGGTCTCTATTTTTTTGTTTTTCTACTTTTTTACTTCTATCTCGAGCCCTTAATAATTTTTCTCGAATTCCGATATGTCCATACTAAGTCATCGTGGTTATTCACATTCGGGACCCACGTTCCCGACTCAAAAGTGCGTTCATCACGACAAAGACTACCCGAAAGTCTCACCGTGTTGAACTATAAAAGAATAGAATGCGATGTTATACATGGGTGCGATCATACGAGCACTAATTCACCGGACCCCATTAGAACTCCGAAGCTAAGCGTGCTTGGGCGAGAGTAGTACTAGGATGGGTGACTCCCTGGGAAGTCCTCATGTTGCACCCTTTTTTGCTTCTACGAGGTCTCTATTTTTTTATTTTTCTACTTTTTTACTTCTATCTCGAGCCCTTAATAATTTTTCTCGAATTCCGATATGTCCATACTATGGCCTCTTGGTTATTCACATTCGGGACCCACGTTCTCGACTCAAAAGTGCGTCTATCACGACAAAGACTACCCGGAAGTCTCACCATATTGAACTATAAAAGAATAGAATGCGGTGTTATAAAAGGATGCGATCATACCAACACTAATACACCGGATCCCATCAGAACTCCGAAGCTAAGCGTGCTTGGGCGAGAGTAGTACTAGGATGGGTGACCCCCTGGGAAGTCCTTGTGTTGCACCCCTTTTTGCTTCTACGAGGGATCTATTTTTTTGTTTTTTACTTTTTTACTTCTATCTCGAGCCCTTAATAATTTCTTGAATTCCGATATGTCCATACTAAGTCCTCGTGGTTATTCACATCCGGGACCTACGTTCCCGACTCAAAAGTGCATCTAGCACGACAAAGACTACCCGGAAGTCTCACTATGTTGAACTATAAAAGAATAGAATGCGGTGTTATAAATGGGTGCGATCATGCGAGTACTAATGCACCGTATCCCATCAGAACTCCGAAGCTAAGCGTGCTTGGGCGAGAGTAGTACTAGGATGGGTGACCCCCTAGGAAGTCCTCGTGTTGCACCCCTTTTTGCTTCTACGTGGTCTCTATTTTTTTATTTTTCTACTTTTTTACTTCTTTCTCGAGCCCTTAATAATTTTTCTCGAATTACGATATGTCCATACTAAGTCCTCGTGGTTATTCACATACGGGACCCACGTTCTGACTCAAAAGTGCATCTATCATGACAAAGACTACCCGGAAGTCTCACCATACTGAACTATAAAAGAATAGAATGTGGTGTTATAAATGGGTGCGATCATACCAGCACTAATGCACCAGATCCATTCAAAACTCTGAAGCTAAGCGTGCTTGCGCGAGAGTAGTACTAGGATGGGTGATCCTGGGAAGTCCTCGTGTTGCACCCATTTTTGCTTCTACGTGGTCTCTATTTTTTTCATACTTTTTTACTTCTATCTCGAGCCCTTAATAAATTTTTCTTGAATTCCGATCTGTCCATACTAAGTCCTCGTGGTTATTCACATCTGGGGCCCATGTTCCTGACTAAAAAATGCATCAATCAAGACAAGGATCACTCGGAAGTCTCACCGCATTGAAATAAAGAGAATAGAATGAGGTGTTACAAATGAGTGTGATCATACCAGCACTAATGCATTGGATCCCATTAGAACTCCAAAGTTAAGGGTGCTTGGGCGAGAGTAGTAGTAAGATTGGTGATCCCTTGGGAAGTCCTCGTGTTGCACCCCTTTTTGCTTCTACGAGGTCTCTATTTTTTCGTTTTTTTACTTTTTTACTTTTATCTCGAGCCCTTAATAATTTTTCTTGAATTCTGATATGTCCATACTAAGTCCTCGTGGTTATTCAAATCCGGGACCCACGTTCCCGACTTAAAAGTGCATCTATCACGACAAAGACTACACGAAAGTCTCACCATACTGAACTATAAAAGAATAGAATGTGGTGTTATAAATGGGTGCGATCATACCAGCACTAATGCACCGGATCCCATCAGAATTCCGAAGCTAAGCATGCTTGGGCGAGAGTAGTACTAGGATGGGTGTTCCACTGGGAAGTCCTCGTGTTGCACCCTTTTTTGCTTCTACGAGGTCTCTATTTTTCTTGTTTTTCTACTTTTTTACTTCTATCTCGAGCCCTTAATAATTTTTCTCAAATTCCGATATGTTCATACTAAGTCCTCGTGGTTATTCACATCTGGGACCCATGTTCCCAACTCAAAAGTGCGTCTATCACGACAAAGAATAGAATGTGGTGTTATAAATAGGTGCGATCATATGAGCACTAATGCACCGGACCCCATCAGAACTCCGAAGATAAGCGTACTTGGGCGAGAGTAGTACTAGGATGGGTGACCCCATGGGAAGTCCTCATGTTCCACCACTTTTTGCTTCTACGAGGTCTCTATTTTTTTTTACTTTTTTACTTCTATCTCAAGCCCTTAATAATTTCTTGAATTCCGATATGTCCATACTAAGTCCTCGTGGTTATTCATATCCGGGACCCACGTTCCCGACTCAAAAATGCGTATATCACGACAAATACTACCCGGAAGTCTCACTATGTTGAACTATAAAAGAATAGAATACGGTGTTAAAATGGGAGCGATCATACCAGCACTAGTGCACCGGATCCCATTAGAACTCCAAAGCTAAGCGTGCTTGGGCGAGAGTAGTTCTAGGATAGGTGACCCCCTGGGAAGTCCTCGTGTTGCACCCCTTTTTACTTCTACGAGGTCTATATTTTTTTATTTTTCTACTTTTTTACTTCTATCTCGAGCCCTTAATAATTTCTCGAATTCTGATATGTCCATACTATGTCCTCATGGTTATTCACATCCGGAACCATGTTCCCGACTCAAAAATGTGTCTGTCACGACAAATACTACCGGAAGTCTCACTATGTTGAACTATAAAAGAATAGAATACGGTGTTAAAAATGGGGCGATCATACCAAAGACTAGTGCACCGGATCCCATCGAACTCCGAAGCTAAGCGTGCTTGGGCGAGAGTAGTACTAGGATGGGTGACCCCGTGAGAAGTCCTCGTGTTGCACCTTTTTTTGCTTCTACGAGGTCTTTTTTTTCTACTTTTTTACTTCTTTATCGAGCCCTTAACTCCAATATGTCCATACTAAGTCCTCGTGGTTATTCAAATCCGGGACCTATGTTCCCGACTCAAAAGTGCGTCTATCACGACAAAGACTACCCGGAAGTCTCACCGTAATGAACTATAAAAGAGTAGAATGTGGTGTTATAAATGGGTGTGATCATACCAGCACTAATGCACCGGATCCCATCAGAACTCCGAAGCTAAGAGTGCTTGGGCGAGAGTAGTACTAGGATGGGTGACCCCCTGAGAAGTCATCATGTTGCACCCCTTTTTGCTTCTACAAGGTCTCTATGTTTTTTGTTTTTATACTTTTTTACTTCTATCTCGAGCCCTTAATAATTTCTTGAATTCCGATATGTCCATACTAAGTCCTCGTGGTTATTCACATCCGGGACCTACGTTCCCGACTCAAAAGTGCATCTAGCACGACAAAGACTACCCGGAAGTCTCACTATGTTGAACTATAAAAGAATAGAATGCGGTGTTATAAATGGGTGCGATCATGCGAGTACTAATGCACCGTATCCCATCAGAACTCCGAAGCTAAGCGTGCTTGGGCGAGAGTAGTACTAGGATGGGTGACCCCCTAGGAAGTCCTCGTGTTGCACCCCTTTTTGCTTCTACGTGGTCTCTATTTTTTTATTTTTCTACTTTTTTACTTCTTTCTCGAGCCCTTAATAATTTTTCTCGAATTACGATATGTCCATACTAAGTCCTCGTGGTTATTCACATACGGGACCCACGTTCCTGACTCAAAAGTGCATCTATCATGACAAAGACTACCCGGAAGTCTCACCATACTGAACTATAAAAGAATAGAATGTGGTGTTATAAATGGGTGCGATCATACCAGCACTAATGCACCAGATCCATTCAAAACTCTGAAGCTAAGCGTGCTTGCGCGAGAGTAGTACTAGGATGGGTGATCCCCGGGGAAGTCCTCGTGTTGCACCCATTTTTTGCTTCTACGTGGTCTCTATTTTTTTTTCATACTGTTTTACTTCTATCTCGAGCCCTTAATAAATTTTTCTTGAATTCCGATCTGTCCATACTAAGTCCTCGTGGTTATTCACATCTGGGGCCCATGTTCCCGACTAAAAAATGCATCAATCAAGACAAGGATCACTCGGAAGTCTCACCGCATTGAAATAAAGAGAATAGAATGAGGTGTTACAAATGAGTGTGATCATACCAGCACTAATGCATTGGATCCCATTAGAACTCCAAAGTTAAGGGTGCTTGGGCGAGAGTAGTAGTAAGATTGGTGATCCCCTGGGAAGTCCTCGTGTTGCACCCCTTTTTGCTTCTACGAGGTCTCTATTTTTTCGTTTTTTTACTTTTTTACTTTTATCTCGAGCCCTTAATAATTTTTCTTGAATTCTGATATGTCCATACTAAGTCCTCGTGGTTATTCAAATCCGGGACCCACGTTCCCGACTTAAAAGTGCATCTATCACGACAAAGACTACACGAAAGTCTCACCATACTGAACTATAAAAGAATAGAATGTGGTGTTATTAATGGGTGCGATCATACCAGCACTAATGCACCGGATCCCATCAGAATTCCGAAGCTAAGCATGCTTGGGCGAGAGTAGTACTAGGATGGGTGTTCCACTGGGAAGTCCTCGTGTTGCACCCTTTTTTGCTTCTACGAGGTCTCTATTTTTCTTGTTTTTCTACTTTTTTACTTCTATCTCGAGCCCTTAATAATTTTTCTCAAATTCCGATATGTTCATACTAAGTCCTCGTGGTTATTCACATCTGGGACCCATGTTCCCAACTCAAAAGTGCGTCTATCACGACAAAGAATAGAATGTGGTGTTATAAATAGGTGCGATCATATGAGCACTAATGCACCGGACCCCATCAGAACTCCGAAGATAAGCGTACTTGGGCGAGAGTAGTACTAGGATGGGTGACCCCATGGGAAGTCCTCATGTTCCACCACTTTTTGCTTCTACGAGGTCTCTATTTTTTTTTACTTTTTTACTTCTATCTCAAGCCCTTAATAATTTCTTGAATTCCGATATGTCCATACTAAGTCCTCGTGGTTATTCATATCCGGGACCCACGTTCCCGACTCAAAAATGCGTATATCACGACAAATACTACCCGGAAGTCTCACTATGTTGAACTATAAAAGAATAGAATACGGTGTTAAAATGGGAGCGATCATACCAGCACTAGTGCACCGGATCCCATTAGAACTCCAAAGCTAAGCGTGCTTGGGCGAGAGTAGTTCTAGGATAGGTGACCCCCTGGGAAGTCCTCGTGTTGCACCCCTTTTTACTTCTACGAGGTCTATATTTTTTTATTTTTCTACTTTTTTACTTCTATCTCGAGCCCTTAATAATTTCTCGAATTCTGATATGTCCATACTATGTCCTCATGGTTATTCACATCCGGGAACCATGTTCCCGACTCAAAAATGTGTCTGTCACGACAAATACTACCCGGAAGTCTCACTATGTTGAACTATAAAAGAATAGAATACGGTGTTAAAAATGGGGGCGATCATACCAGCACTAGTGCACCGGATCCCATCAGAACTCCGAAGCTAAGCGTGCTTGGGCGAGAGTAGTACTAGGATGGGTGACCCCGTGAGAAGTCCTCGTGTTGCACCTTTTTTTGCTTCTACGAGGTCTTTTTTTTCTACTTTTTTACTTCTTTATCGAGCCCTTAACTCCAATATGTCCATACTAAGTCCTCGTGGTTATTCAAATCCGGGACCTATGTTCCCGACTCAAAAGTGCGTCTATCACGACAAAGACTACCCGGAAGTCTCACCGTAATGAACTATAAAAGAGTAGAATGTGGTGTTATAAATGGGTGTGATCATACCAGCACTAATGCACCGGATCCCATCAGAACTCCGAAGCTAAGAGTGCTTGGGCGAGAGTAGTACTAGGATGGGTGACCCCCTGAGAAGTCATCATGTTGCACCCCTTTTTGCTTCTACAAGGTCTCTATGTTTTTTGTTTTTATACTTTTTTACTTCTATCTCGAGCCCTTAATAATTTTTCTCGAATTCCGATATGTCCATACTAAGTGCTCGTGGTTATTCAAATCCGGGACCCACGTTCCCGAATCAAAAGTGCATCTATCACGACAAAGACTACCCGAAAGTCTCACCATACTGAACTATAAAAGAATAGAATGTGGTGTTATAAATGGGTGCGATCATACCAGCACTAATGCACCGGATCCCATCAGAACTCCGAAGCTAAGCGTGCTTGGGCGAGAGTAGTACTACGATGGGTGACCCCCTGGGAAGTCCTCATGTTGCACCCCTTTTTGCTTCTACGAGGTATCTATTTTTTTATTTTTCTACTTTTTTACTTCTATCTCGAGCGCTTAACTCCAATATGACCATACTAAGTCCTCGTGGTTATTCACATCCGGGACCTACGTTCCCGACTCAAAATTGCGTCTATCACGACAAAGACTACCCGGAAGTCTCACAGTAATGAACTATAAAAGAGTAGAATGTGGTGTTATAAATGGGTGCGATCATACCAGCACTAATGCACCGGATCCCATCAAAACTCCGAAGCTAAGAGTGCTTGGGCAAGAGTAGTATTAGGATGGGTGACCCCCTGGGAAGTCCTCATGTCGCACCCCTTTTTGCTTCTACGAGGTCTCTATTTTTTTGTTTTTATACTTTTTTACTTCTATCTTGAGCCCTTAATAATTTTTCTCGAATTCCGATATGTCCATACTAAGTCCTCGTGGTTATTCAAATTCGGGACCCACGTTCCCGAATCAAAAGTGCATCTATCACGACAAAGACTACCCGAAAGTCTCACCATACTGAACTATAAAAGAATAGAATGTGGTGTTATAAATGGGTGCGATCATACCAGCACTAGTGTACCGGATCCCATCAGAACTCCGAAGCTAAGCGTGCTTGGGTGAGAGTAGTACTAGGATGGGTTACCCCCTGCGAAGTCCTCGTGTTGCACCCATTTTTTGCTTCTACGTGGTCTCAATTTTTCTTGTTTTTTTACTTTTTTACTTCTATCTCGAGCCCTTAATAATTTTTCTCGAATTCCGATATGTCCATACTAAGTCCTCGTGGTTATTCACATCCGGGACCCACGTTCCCGACTCAAAAATGCATCTATCACGACAAGGATCACTAGAAAGTCTCACCGCATTGAACTAAAGAGAATAGAATGAGGTGTTACAAATGGGTGCTATCATACCAGCACTAATGCATTGGATCCCATTAGAACTCCGAAGTTAAGCGCGCTTAGGCGAGAGTAGTACTAGGATGGGTGATCCCCTGGGAAGTCCTCGTGTTGCACCATATTTTGCTTCTACGAGGTCTCTATTTTTCTTGTTTTTCTACTTTTTTACTTCTATCTCGAGCCCTTAATAATTTTTCTCAAATTCCGATATGTCCATACTATGTCCTCGTGGTTATTTACATCCGGGACCTATGTTCCCGACTCAAAAGTGCGTCTATCACGGCAAAGACTACCCAAAAGTCTCACCGTGTTGAACTATAAAAGAATAGAATACGGTGTTAAAATGGGTGAGATCATACCAGCACTAGTGCACCGGATCCCATTAGAACTCCAAGGCAAAGCGTGCTTGGGAGAGAGTAGTACTAGGATAGGTGACCCCCTGGGAAGTCCTCGTGTTGCACCCCTTTTTGCTTCTACGAGGTCTCTATTTTTTATTTTTCTACTTTTTTGCTTCTATCTCGAGCCCTTAATAATTTCTCGAATTCCGATATGTCCATACTAAGTCATCACGGTTATTCACATCCGGGAACCATGTTCCCGACTCAAAAATGCGTCTATCACGACAAATACTACCCGGAAGTCTCACTGTGTTGAACTATAAAAGAATAGAATACGATGTTAAAAATGGGGGCGATCATACCAGCACTAGTGCACCGGATCCCATCAGAACTCCGAAGCTAAGCGTGCTTGGGCGAGAGTAGTCCTAGGATGGGTGACTCCGTCGGAAGTCCTCGTGTTGCACCTTTTTTTGCTTCTACGAGGTCTTTTTTTTTTGTTTTTCTACTTTTTACATCTTTCTCGAGCCCTTAACTCCAATATATCCATACTAAGTCCTCGTGGTTATTCACATCCGGGACCTACGTTCCCGACTCAAAAGGGCGTGTATCACGACAAAGACTACCCGGAAGTCCCACCGTAATGAACTATAAAAGAGTAGAATGTGGTGTTATAAATGGGTGCGATCATACCAGCACTAATGCACCAGATACCATCAGAACTCCGAAGCTAAGAGTGCTTGGGCGAGAGTAATACTAGGATGGGTGACCCCCTAGGAAGTCCTCATGTTGCACCCCTTTTTGCTTCTACGAGATCTCTATTTTTTGTCTTTATACTTTTTTACTTCTATCTCGAGCCCTTAATAATTTTTCTCGAATTCTGATATGTCCATACTAAGTCCTCGTGGTAATTCACATCCGGGACCCATGTTCCCGACTCAAAAGTGCATCTATCACGACAAAGACTACCCGAAAGTCTCACCATACTGAACTATAAAAGAATAGAATGTGGTGTTGTAAATGGGTGCGATCATACCAGCACTAATGCACCGGATCCCATCAGAACTCCGAACCAAAGCGTGCTTGGGCAAGAGTAGTACTAGGCTGGGTGACCCCCTGTGAAGTCCTCGTGTTGCACCCATTTTTTGCTTCTATGTGGTCTCTATTTTTCTTGTTTTTCTACTTTTTTACTTCTATCTCGAGCCCTTAATAATTTTTCTCGAATTCCGATATGTCCATACTAAGTCCTCATGGTTATTCACATCCGGGACCCACGGTCCCGACTCAAAAATGCGTCTATCACGACAAGGATCACTAGAAAGTCTCACCGCATTGAACTAAAGAGAATAGAATGAGGTGTTACAAATGGGTGCTATCATACCAGCACTAATGCATCGGATCCCATTAGAACTCCGAAGTTAAGCGTGCTTAGGCGAGAGTAGTACTAGGATGGGTGATCCCCTGGGAAGTCCTCATGTTGCACCCCTTTTTGCTTCTACCACTACACCATAGATTGCATACAGCAACGTGTAAAATACGTTGCAATATGCCCTAAATTCATTGCAATAGGGCATATTGCAACGATTATGCAAAAATCAAGCGTGCACTTTGCTCTGGTTGCCATAGGGCCCTTATGGAAACAAATTTGGTACCATATTGCAACGGCATATTATTGTTGCAAATAGAGTATATGGCAACGATTTAACGGCTATAGCAACATGTTTAACACCATTGCAATATCTTAGACTACCTATGGCAACATTTTTTTCCAACGATTTTTTTGTGTTAATTGTTGCAATACATGGATTCAGGCAACCCTAAGGCAACATATATATGCCCAATTGCAACGTATTTAGAATCAAATGCAATCTAATTTTATTAATGAATATAACATATATGGCAACATTTAAGCTTCTATTGCAATGCTAAATAAAAAAACCGGCATGACCATTAGATTTATTTCAATTGGTATATCGTAACATCAATCCAACCAAGCAATATTACTGTTGTTCCAACATCAATAAATTCACTCAGACTAAGTTTAGGAAAATGACCAAGTTGAAGCAAAATAACTAAGTTCAAGTGACACACAATCTAACTTAGTAATACATAGACCAATATCTTAGTTAAACATTATATAAACATGAGTCATGGCTCTTCTTCCTCTTCCTATTCCTCTTCCTCTTCATCTTCATCTTCATCTTCATCTATCTTCATCTTCATCTTCATCCGTCTCATCTCCGTCCTCAATAGAAGTAGTAGCACATCTAAATCCTTCTCTGAATCATTATGGACTTCTCCCAATCTGAAATTAGAAAAAAAAAGTTAGCTCATCACAAAGTAGATTAAATAATGCAATGGCTTCAAAGAGATATAATTGCCCTCGATAAAATCAAAACAACGCCTTGTGATACTCTTCTTTTATTGAAAATAACCTGTAGATTGACGTGGCAATCCTCTTCATGTTTACCTGTCAAGCAGGCTGAAGAGAAGTTGACAATTAGAGCTACCACATTTACTGAAGTCAAATCCGAACAAACTTTTGAATGTTCACATAAACTGAGCGGCCCCATCTCGCAACAGTAACAATGGTGGAGAAATTATCATCTAGGATTATAACATCAGCACTCTCTTTGGCCACCTGTAAAAATTTACAAACCAAACAGTTATAAATTGAGGGTATTAACAATTCCAGTTTATTACTCTAATAATGTTCAGCCGCCCAATACTGGACTCATGAAGGAATACAGAAAAGGGACAAGCTCCATAAGACCGTCTCAAAGAAGACCTATTAAAATGTCTGTCACCATATAAGACACAACACATCTCTAGGGTTGTTCTGTCCTACACTTTAGTTTTCAAATTGACAACTACAAATTCAAATCAACTTCACAGCAGTCTTAGAAATAACATAAAAAATATATCTAGCAACTAGAACATGGCATATCCGCTTATTACAGAGAAGGGGGAAAGGATTAGATTCTATCACCTCAGTTCCAGAAATTCCCATTGCAAGGCCAATATCTGCTTCATGAAGTGCAGGAGCATCATTTGTTCCATCTCCAGTCACTGCAACAACCTCCTCAAAAGTGGTTCGCAAATGTTTCACAAGTGTATGCTTCTCCATTGGTGAAGAACGAGCCATCACCTTCCAACAGAAAGAAAAAAAATAGAGCATAAAAGAAATATAGATAAATCAACACCATGGAAATATTGCTCGTAATATTTCTTCAAAAGTTAAATCAAAAGCAAGACTTGGGGGAATCGAAGAAGCTCACGATCACTTTTTTTCCAAGTGTTTACAAAATACGTCTTCAACGAATAATGAAACCTTTCGTCTTTTAAAAGAAATATCATACCAAAGAAGACAATTTCTCGATATCTTGATTGAAGCTCCATCGACAATCGGGCTGAGTTCAAAGATTCGAATGGCCGTGCTTCAGAACAATAGCCAAGATTCAGACAAGATGTGGAAGGCACGATGAATCATAAATAATATCAGCACCTAAACTTTGAAAAAAAAAAACAGGTAATTACATGAATAAAATTGAGCGTTTTAAGAAATAAATAACTTTGAACGTATACTCCTCAAGTATAGGGAGACCGCAATCACTTGACAATAATCCTTTCATTTCTCCTTCAAGTGTTTTGTCAATTTGTAGTCACCTAAACGAACAAACAAGTTACCTTTAAAGTGTAACACCCACCTCAAGATATAATAAGACACAACCTTGAAAAATTCCACCGCATCATCAAAGAAGCAACAAATACTCCTCTTTGCCAATAAGAAAATAAATTCGAGCCATTAAATCATTAACGAACATAAAAACCAAACTCCGTGTGTGTGAACTTCACCTATGTGTGTGTAAACCAATAACCATACTTACTTCCCCTCACTGCTCATAAATCACGCTACTATATCGAACCAAACACAATAAGCACAGCAGCAGAATCCAATAATGAGCAGCAGTATGCTATAACGCTAGCAGCAGGAACAATATGTAGCAGCAGCAGAATGATATACGTCGAGCAGCAGAATGATCAAAGCTAGCAGCAGAATAAATTACAACTAGCATCTCATCAATTATATACAGACCCAAAATGTACACTCGAAAACAGACAGTGTCGATGTTATTCCTACAGAAGAACCAACTAGCCATAAGAGAAATCTGGACATAGAGATTCCTGTTTTTTGCTGTTGTTGACTATTTCCCATTAAATGTACTTCCCAAATTGCATAGGCACAATTTTAAACAACCATACTAATGAACAACTAGTAAATGGAAGACATCCCCATGTGTTTTTAAGTTAGGTAAAGGTACAAGTTTTTAAGTATTAGTGATCCCATGTGTTTTATTTTATCAACTAACTGGACTCATTTTAAGAAAAAAACAGGTAATATCAGCGACTTTTGAACTGTTCGTTAACCCTGAACCACCATAACCCTGAAACAGATAACAATATTTTGAAGAATGTATGTAGATGTCATCAACTTAACCGACATCAACTATGCTTCAATCTGTTTGCTGTAAAATAAAAATAAAGGGTAATTACAAGAATCACCCATGAGGTTAATCTAATTACAAAAGAAAATACCACAAAAACACTTGTCTATTAAAATTACAAATATTATCACATTAAATTTTGATATTAGCTTATAAATAAATACTCCTACTGAGGGTGCAAACAATTATTATTGTATAAGATAACTGGAATTCTATTTCGTAATTAAGCTAAACCTCGGGGTAATTTTGTAATTAACTTTATCACCAAACGGTAGAGTAAAATACCCTAGTAAGAATGAGAGGTGAAATTCCATCACCGAATGAGGATGCGAAATTCCACCATCGGAGTTTTGCCATTGCCTCCCACGTCAAATTCCCAACACTAATCACCGCACCGGCAAATTTATACCATCACCAAGAACATAATTTCAACTTTCAACCACATTAATCCCAAAATCAAAAGAGAAACCCAAAGAATGTAAAGCATGAAAAAATAGAGGATATATGGAATTTGAAGAGAATTGCCTGTGTTTGCGGAGGATGTTGAAGCGGTAGAGCTGGTGGCGGAGGCTGATAGCAAAAGAGTAGAGAGAGAAAGCGAGAAAGAGAGGTGGGCCGATTTCAGCAGCATCTTTTTCCTTATCCTCAGCTGATAAAACGACGCTTTTGTTTTTACTCACAGATTCCTCTTCTCCTCCACTGTCATTCTCTTCCTCTTCTCCGTCACTGTCATTATCTTCGTCATCGCCATCATCATTTTCACTATCGGTGTGCCTTGAAGAGAAATGTCGCGTGAATAGAGCAGTGTGGATAAACCCTAATGTAGTCGCCGGATATGTGGTGAGTTGCTTTCGAGGTGAGTGTTAGGTGGCGGGTTTGGGCTGAGGGAGCGGTGAGGGTTTGAAATAATGTGGTTAGTGTTTTAATGTTTCAAAAGTCCGCTCAATTTCTTTAGTACCCGTCTAAATTTTGGTCCCCAAATTGCTATGTACAGCAACAAATTCTTAAATTGTTGCAATAGAATGTAAATTTTACACTATTTCAAACTTTTTCGCTTCAATTGTAACACTTTATAAATGCATTGCAATATATCCGAGCTGGTCTATCAATAGCAACGTTTTCTGATGAAATTTTTGAAATCTGGTTGCTATAGCCAATCTATGGTGTAGTGTACGAGGTCTCTATTTTTCTTGTTTTTCTACTTTTTTACTTCTATCTCGAGACCTTAATATTTTTTCTCGAATTCCAATATGTCCATACTAAGTCCTAGTGGTTATTCACATCCGGGACCCATGTTCCCGACTCAAAAGTGCGTCTATAACGACAAAGACTACCCGAAAGTCTCACCGTGTTGAACTATAAAAGAATAAAATGTGGTGTTTTAAATAGGTGCAATCATACGAGCACGAATGCATCGGACCCCATCAGAACTCCGAAGCTAAGCGTGCTTGGGCGAGAGTAGTACTAGGATGGGTGACCCCCTGGGAAGTCCTCATGTTGCACCCCTTTTTGCTTCTACGAGGTCTCTATTTTTTTTTTTACTTTTTTACTTCTATCTCAAGCCCTTAATAATTTCTCGAATTCCGATATGTCCATACTAAGTCCTCGTGGTTATTCACATCCGGGACCCACGTTCCCGACTTAAAAATGCGTATATCACGACAAATACTACATGGAAGTCTCACTATGTTGAACTATAAAAGAATAGAATACGGTGTTAAAATGGGTGCGATCATACCAACACTAGTGCACCGGATCCCATTAGAACTCCAAAGCTAAGCGATCTTGGGCGAGAGTAGTACTAAGATAGGTGATCCCCTGGGAAGTCCTCGTGTTGCACCCCTTTTTGCTTCTACGACGTCTCTACTTTTTTATTTTTCTACTTTTTTACTTCTATCTCGAGCCCTTAATAATTTCTTGAATTCCGATATGTCCATATTAAGTCCTCATGGTTATTCACACCCGGGAACCATGTTCCCGACTCAAAAATGCGTCTATCACGACAAGTACTACCCGGAAGTCTCACTGTGTTGAACTATAAAAGAATAGAATACGGTGTTAAAAATGGGGGCGATCAGACCAGCACTAGTGCACCGGATCCCATCAGAACTCCGAAGCTAAGCGTGCTTGGGCGAGAGTAGTACTAGGATGGGTGACCCCATGGGAAGTCCTCGTGTTGCACCTTTTTTTGCTTCTATGAGGTCTCTTTTTTTTATATTTTTTTACTTCTTTCTCGAGCCCCTAACTCCAATATGTCCATACTAAGTCCTCGTAGTTATTCACATTCGGGACCTACGTTCCCGACTCAAAAGTGCGTCTATCACGACAAAGACTACCCGTAAGTCTCACCGTAATGAACTATAAAAGAGTAGAATGTGGTGTTATAAATGGGTGCGATCATACCAGCACTAATGCACCGAATCCCATCAGAACTCCGAAGCTAAGAAGGGCGAGAGTAGTACTAGGATGGGTGACCCCCTGGGAAGTCCTCATGTTGCACCCCTTTTTGCTTCTACGAGGTCTCTATTTTTTGTTTTTATAGTTTTTTACTTCAATCTCGAGCCCTTAATACTTTTTCTCGAATTCTGATATGTCCATACTAAGTCCTCGTGGTTATTCACATCCGGGACCCATGTTCCCGACTCAAAAGTGCATTTATCACGACAAAGACTACCCGAAAGTCTCACCATACTGAACTATAAATGAATAGAATGTGGTGTTGTAAATGGGTGCGATCATACCAGCACTAATGCACCGGATCCCATCAGAACTCTGAAGCTAAGCGTGCTTAGGCGAGAGTAGTACTAGGATGGGTGATCCCCTAGGAAGTCCTCGTGTTGCACCCCTTTTTGCTTCTACGAGGTCTCTATTTTTCTTGTTTTTATACTTTTTTACTTCTATATCGAGACCTTAATAATTTTTCTCGAATTCCGATATGTCCATACTAAGTCCTAGTGGTTATTCACATCCGGGACCCATGTTCCCGACTCAAAAGTGCGTCTATCACGACAAAGACTACCCAGAAGTCTCACCGTGTTGAACTATAAAAGAATAAAACGTGGTGTTATAAATGGGTGCAATCATACGAGCACGAATGCATCGGACCCCATTAGAACTCCGAAGCTAAGCGTGCTTGGGCGAGAGTAGTACTAGGATGGGTGACCCCCTGGGAAGTCCTCATGTTGCACCCCTTTTTGCTTCTACGAGGTCTCTATTTTTTTTGTTACTTTTTTACTTCTATCTCAAGCCCTTAATAATTTCTCGAATTTCGATATGTCCATACTAAGTCCTCGTGGTTATTCACATCCGAGACCCACGTTCCCGACTTAAAAATGCGTATATCACGACAAATACTACTTGGAAGTCTCACTATGTTGAACTATAAAAGAATAGAATACGGTGTTAAAATGGGTGCGATCATACCAGCACTAGTGCACCGGATCCCATTAGAACTCCAAAGCTAGGCGTGCTTGGGTGAGAGTAGTACTATGATAGGTGACCCCCTGGGAAGTCCTCGTGTTGCACCCATTTTTTGCTTCTACGTGGTCTCTATTTTTCCTGTTTTTCTACCTTTTTACTTCTATCTCGAGCGCTTAATAATTTTTCTCGAATTCCGATATGTCCATACTAAGTCCTCATGGTTATTCACATCCAGGACCCACGTTCCCAACTAAAAAATGCGTCTATCACGACAAGGATCACTAGAAAGTCTCACCGCATTGAACTAAAGAGAATAGAATGAGGTGTTACAAATGGGTGCTATCATACCAGCACTAATGCATTGGATCCCATTAGAACTCCGAAGTTAAGCGTGCTTAGGCAAGAGTAGTACTAGGATGGGTGATCCCCTGGGAAGTCCTCGTGTTGCACCCTTTTTTGCTTCTACGAGGTCTCTATTTTTCTTGTTTTTCTACTTTTTTACTTCTATCTCGAGCCCTTAATAATTTTTCTCAAATTCCGATATGTCCATACTATGTCCTCGTGGTTATTCACATCCGGGACCCATGTTCCCAACTCAAAAGTGCGTCTATCACGACAAAGACTACCCAGAAGTCTCACCGTGTTGAACTATAAAAGAATAGAATGTGGTGTTATAAATGGGTGCGATCATACGGGCACTAATGCATCGGACCCCATCAGAACTCCGAAGCTAAGCATGCTTGGGCGAGAGTAGTACTAGGATGGGTGACCCCGTGGGAAGTCCTCATGTTGCACCCCTTTTTGCTTCTACGAGGTCTCTATTTTTTTTTTTACTTTTTTACTTCTATCTCAAGCCCTTAATAATTTCTCGAATTCCGATATATCCATACTAAGTCCTCATGGTTATCACATCCGGGACCCACGTTCCCGACTTAAAAATGCGTATATCACGACAAATACTACATGGAAGTCTCACTATGTTGAACTATAAAAGAATAGAATAGTGTGTTAAAATGGGTGCGATCATACCCGCACTAGTGCACCGGATCCCATTAGAACTCCAAAGCTAAGCGATCTTGGGCGAGAGTAGTACTAAGATAGGTGATCCCCTGGGAAGTCCTCGTGTTGCACCCCTTTTTGCTTCTACGAGGTCTCTACTTTTTTATTTTTCTACTTTTTTACTTCTATCTCGAGCCCTTAATAATTTCTCGAATTCCGATATGTCCATATTAAGTCCTCATGGTTATTCACACCCGGGAACCATGTTCCCGACTCAAAAATGCATCTATCACGACAAGTACTACCCGGAAGTCTCACTGTGTTGAACTATAAAAGAATAGAATACGGTGTTAAAAATGGGGGCGATCAGACCAGCACTAGTGCACCGGATCCCATCAGAACTCCGAAGCTAAGCGTGCTTGGGCGAGAGTAGTACTAGGATGGGTGACCCCGTGGGAAGTCCTCGTGTTTCACCTTTTTTTGCTTCTACGAGGTCTCTTTTTTTTTCTATTTTTTTACTTCTTTCTCGAGCCCCTAACTCCAATATGTCCATACTAAGTCCTCGTAGTTATTCACATTCGGGACCTACGTTCCCGACTCAAAAGTGCGTCTATCACGACAAAGACTACCCGTAAGTCTCACCGTAATGAACTATAAAAGAGTAGAATGTGGTGTTATAAATGGGTGCAATCATACCAGCACTAATGCACCGGATCCCATCAGAACTCCGAAGCTAAGAGTGCTTGGGCGAGAGTAGTACTAGGATGTGTGACCCCCTGGGAAGTCCTCATGTTCCACCCGTTTTTTATTCTACGAGGTCTCTATTTTTTGTTTTTATAGTTTTTTACTTCTATCTCGAGCCCTTAATACTTTTTCTTGAATTCTGATATGTCCATACTAAGTCCTCGTGGTTATTCACATCCGGGACCCATGTTCCCGACTCAAAGTGCATTTATCACGACAAAGACTACCCGAAAGTCTCACCATACTGAACTATAAATGAATAGAATGTGGTGTTGTAAATGGGTGCGATCATACCAGAAATAATGCACCGGATCCCATCAGAACTCTGAAGCTAAGCGTGCTTAGGCGAGAGTAGTACTAGGATGGGTGATCCCCTGGGAAGTCCTCGTGTTGCACCCCTTTTTGCTTCTACGAGGTCTCTATTTTTCTTGTTTTTATACTTTTTTACTTCTATATCGAGACCTTAATAATTTTTCTCGAATTCCGATATGTCCATACTAAGTCCTAGTGGTTATTCACATCCGGGACCCATGTTCCCGACTCAAAAGTGCGTCTATCACGACAAAGACTACCCAGAAGTCTCACCGTGTTGAACTATAAAAGAATAAAACGTGGTGTTATAAATGGGTGCAATCATACGAGCACGAATGCATCGGACCCCATTAGAACTCCGAAGCTAAGCGTGCTTGGGCGAGAGTAGTACTAGGATGGGTGACCCCCTGGGAAGTCCTCATGTTGCACCCCTTTTTGCTTCTACGAGGTCTCTATTTTTTTTGTTACTTTTTTACTTCTATCTCAAGCCCTTAATAATTTCTCGAATTTCGATATGTCCATACTAACTCCTCGTGGTTATTCACATCCGAGACCCACGTTCCCGACTTAAAAATGCGTATATCACGACAAATACTACCTGGAATTCTCACTATGTTGAACTATAAAAGAATAGAATACGGTGTTAAAATGGGTGCGATCATACCAAAGACTAGTGCACCGGATCCCATTAGAACTCCAAAGCTAAGCGTGCTTGGGTGAGAGTAGTACTAGGATAGGTGACCCCCTGGGAAGTCCTCGTGTTGCACCCATTTTTTGCTTCTACGTGGTCTCTATTTTTCCTGTTTTTCTACCTTTTTACTTCTATCTCGAGCGCTTAATAATTTTTCTCGAATTCCGATATGTCCATACTAAGTCCTCATGGTTATTCACATCCAGGACCCACGTTCCCAACTAAAAAATGCGTCTATCACGACAAGGATCACTAGAAAGTCTCACCGCATTGAACTAAAGAGAATAGAATGAGGTGTTACAAATGGGTGCTATCATACCAGCACTAATGCATTGGATCCCATTAGAACTCCGAAGTTAAGCGTGCTTAGGCAAGAGTAGTACTAGGATGGGTGATCCCCTGGGAAGTCCTCGTGTTGCACCCTTTTTTGCTTCTACGAGGTCTCTATTTTTCTTGTTTTTCTACTTTTTTACTTCTATCTCGAGCCCTTAATAATTTTTCTCAAATTCCGATATGTCCATACTATGTCCTCGTGGTTATTCACATCCGGGACCCATGTTCCCAACTCAAAAGTGCGTCTATCACGACAAAGACTACCCAGAAGTCTCACCGTGTTGAATTATAAAAGAATAGAATGTGGTGTTATAAATGGGTGCGATCATACGAGCACTAATGCATCGGACCCCATCAGAACTCCGAAGCTAAGCGTGCTTGGGCGAGAGTAGTACTAGGATGGGTGACCCCGTGGGAAGTCCTCATGTTGCACCCCTTTTTGCCTCTACGAGGTCTCTATTTTTTTTTACTTTTTTACTTCTATCTCAAGCCCTTAATAATTTCTTGAATTCCGATATATCCATACTAAGTCCTCGTGGTTATTCACATCCAGGACCCATGTTCCCGACTCAAAAATGCGTATATCACGACAAATACTACCTGGAAGTCTCACTATGTTGAACTATAAAAGAATAGAATACGGTGTTAAAATGGGTGAGATCATACCAGCACTAGTGCACCGGATCCCATTAGAACTCCAAAGCTAAGCGTGCTTGGCGAGAGTAGTACTAGGATAGGTGACCCCCTGGGAAGTCCTCGTGTTGCACCCCTTTTTGCTTCTACGAGGTCTCTATTTTTTTTATTTTTCTACTTTTTTACTTCTATCTCGAGCCCTCAATAATTTCTCGAATTCCGATATGTACATACTAAGTCATCACGGTTATTCACATCCGGGAACCATGTTCCCGACTCAAAAATGCGTCTATCACGACAAATAGTACCCGGAAGTCTCACTGTGTTGAACTATAAAAGAATAGAATACGGTGTTAAAAATGGGGGCGATCATACCAGCACTAGTGCACCGGATCCCATCAGAACTCCAAAGCTAAGCGTGCTTGGGCGAGAGTAGTACTAGGATGGGTGACCCCGTGGGAAGTCCTCGTGTTGCACCTTTTTTTGCTTCTACGAGGTCTCTTTTTTTTTGTTTTTCTACTTTTTTACTTCTTTCTCGAGCCCTTAACTCCAATATGTCCATACTAAGTCCTCGTGGTTATTCACATCCGGGACCTACGTTCCCGACTCAAAAGTGTGTCTATCACGACAAAGACTACCCGGAAGTCCCACCGTAATGAACTATAAAAGAGTAGAATGTGGTGTTATAAATGGGCGCGATCATACCAGCACTAATGCACCAGATACCATCAGAACTCCGAAGCTAAGAGTGCTTGGGCGAGAGTAATACTAGGATGGGTGACCCCCTGGGAAGTCCTCATGTTGCACCCCTTTTTGCTTCTACGAGATCTCTATTTTTTTGTCTTTATACTTTTTTACTTCTATCTCGAGCCCTTAATAATTTTTCTCGAATTCTGATATGTCCATACTAAGTCCTCGTGGTTATTCACATCCGGGACCCACGTTCCCGACTCAAAAGTGCATCTATCACGACAAAGACTACCCGAAAGTCTCACCATACTGAACTATAAAAGAATAGAATGTGGTGTTGTAAATGGGTGCGATCATACCAGCACTAATACACCGGATCCCATCAGAACTCCGAAGCTAAGCGTGCTTGGGCGAGAGTAGTACTAGGATGGGTGACCCCCTGTGAAGTCCTTGTGTTGCACCCATTTTTTGCTTCTATGTGGTCTCTATTTTTCTTGTTTTTCTACTTTTTTACTTCTATCTCGAGCCCTTAATAATTTTTCTCGAATTCTGATATGTCCATACTAAGTCCTCGTGGTTATTCACATCCGGGACCCACGTTCCCGACTCAAAAATGCGTCTATCACGACAAAGACTACCCGGAAGTCTCACCGTGTTGAACTATAAAAGAATAAAATGTGGTGTTATAAATGGGTGCAATCATACGAGCACGAATGAATCGGATCCCATCAGAACTCCGAAGCTAAGCGTGCTTGGGCGAGAGTAGTACTAGGCTGGGTGACCCCTTGTGAAGTCCTCGTGTTGCACCCATTTTTTGCTTCTATGTGGTCTCTATTTTTCTTGTTTTTCTACTTTTTAACTTCTATCTCGAGCCCTTCATAATTTTTCTCGAATTCCGATATGTCCATACTAAGTCCTCGTGGTTATTCACATCTGAGACCCATGTTCCCGACTCAAAAGTGCGTCTATCACGACAAAGCCTACCCGGAAGTCTCACCGTGTTGAACTATAAAAGAATAAAATGTGGTGTTATAAATGGGTGCAATCATACGAGCACGAATGCATCGGACCCCATCAGAACTCCGAAGCTAAGCGTGCTTGGGCGAGACTAGTACTAGGATGGGTGACCCCCTGGGAAGTCCTCATGTTGCACCCCTTTTTGCTTCTACGAGGTCTCTATTTTTTGTTTTTACAGTTTTTTACTTCTATCTCGAGCCCTTAATACTTTTTCTTGAATTCTGATATGTCCATACTAAGTCCTCGTGGTTATTCACATCCGGGACCCATGTTCCCGACTCAAAGTGCATTTATCACGACAAAGACTACCCGAAAGTCTCACCATACTGAACTATAAATGAATAGAATGTGGTGTTGTAAATGGGTGCGATCATACCAGAAATAATGCACCGGATCCCATCAGAACTCTGAAGCTAAGCGTGCTTAGGCGAGAGTAGTACTAGGATGGGTGATCCCCTGGGAAGTCCTCGTGTTGCACCCCTTTTTGCTTCTACGAGGTCTCTATTTTTCTTGTTTTTATACTTTTTTACTTCTATATCGAGACCTTAATAATTTTTCTCGAATCCGATATGTCCATACTAAGTCCTAGTGGTTATTCACATCCGGACCCATGTTCCCGACTCAAAAGTGCGTCTATCACGACAAAGACTACCCAGAAGTCTCACCGTGTTGAACTATAAAAGAATAAAACGTGGTGTTATAAATGGGTGCAATCATACGAGCACGAATGCATCGGACCCCATTAGAACTCCGAAGCTAAGCGTGCTTGGGCGAGAGTAGTACTAGGATGGGTGACCCCCTGGGAAGTCCTCATGTTGCACCCCTTTTTGCTTCTACGAGGTCTCTATTTTTTTTGTTACTTTTTTACTTCTATCTCAAGCCCTTAATAATTTCTCGAATTTCGATATGTCCATACTAAGTCCTCGTGGTTATTCACATCCGAGACCCACGTTCCCGACTTAAAAATGCGTATATCACGACAAATACTACCTGGAATTCTCACTATGTTGAACTATAAAAGAATAGAATACGGTGTTAAAATGGGTGCGATCATACCAGCACTAGTGCACCGGATCCCATTAGAACTCCAAAGCTAAGCGTGCTTGGGTGAGAGTAGTACTAGGATAGGTGACCCCCTGGGAAGTCCTCGTGTTGCACCCATTTTTTGCTTCTACGTGGTCTCTATTTTTCCTGTTTTTCTACCTTTTTACTTCTATCTCGAGCGCTTAATAATTTTTCTCGAATTCCGATATGTCCATACTAAGTCCTCGTGGTTATTCACATCCAGGACCCACGTTCCCAACTAAAAAATGCGTCTATCACGACAAGGATCACTAGAAAGTCTCACCGCATTGAACTAAAGAGAATAGAATGAGGTGTTACAAATGGGTGCTATCATACCAGCACTAATGCATTGGATCCCATTAGAACTCCGAAGTTAAGCGTGCTTAGGCAAGAGTAGTACTAGGATGGGTGATCCCCTGGGAAGTCCTTGTGTTGCACCCTTTTTTGCTTCTACGAGGTCTCTATTTTTCTTGTTTTTCTACTTTTTTACTTCTATCTCGAGCCCTTAATAATTTTTCTCAAATTCCGATATGTCCATACTATGTCCTTGTGGTTATTCACATCCGGGACCCATGTTCCCAACTCAAAAGTGCGTCTATCACGACAAAGACTACCCAGAAGTCTCACCGTGTTGAATTATAAAAGAATAGAATGTGGTGTTATAAATGGGTGCGATCATACGAGCACTAATGCATCGGACCCCATCAGAACTCCGAAGCTAAGCGTGCTTGGGCGAGAGTAGTACTAGGATGGGTGACCCCGTGGGAAGTCCTCATGTTGCACCCCTTTTTGCTTCTACGAGGTCTCTATTTTTTTTTACTTTTTTACTTCTATCTCAAGCCCTTAATAATTTCTTGAATTCCGATATATCCATACTAAGTCCTCGTGGTTATTCACATCCAGGACCCATGTTCCCGACTCAGAAATGCGTATATCACGACAAATACTACCTGGAAGTCTCACTATGTTGAACTATAAAAGAATAGAATACGGTGTTAAAATGGGTGAGATCATACCAGCACTAGTGCACCGGATCCCATTAGAACTCCAAAGCTAAGCGTGCTTGGCGAGAGTAGTACTAGGATAGGTGACCCCCTGGGAAGTCCTCGTGTTGCACCCCTTTTTGCTTCTACGAGGTCTCTATTTTTTTTATTTTTCTACTTTTTTACTTCTATCTCGAGCCCTCAATAATTTCTTGAATTCCGATATGTACATACTAAGTCATCACGGTTATTCACATCCGGGAACCATGTTCCCGACTCAAAAATGCGTCTATCACGACAAATAGTACCCGGAAGTCTCACTGTGTTGAACTATAAAAGAATAGAATACGGTGTTAAAAATGGGGGCGATCATACCAGCACTAGTGCACCGGATCCCATCAGAACTCCAAAGCTAAGCGTGCTTGGGCGAGAGTAGTACTAGGATGGGTGACCCCGTGGGAAGTCCTCGTGTTGCACCTTTTTTTGCTTCTACGAGGTCTCTTTTTTTTTGTTTTTCTACTTTTTTACTTCTTTCTCGAGCCCTTAACTCCAATATGTCCATACTAAGTCCTCGTGGTTATTCACATCCGGGACCTACGTTCCCGACTCAAAAGTGTGTCTATCACGACAAAGACTACCCGGAAGTCCCACCGTAATGAACTATAAAAGAGTAGAATGTGGTGTTATAAATGGGCGCGATCATACCAGCACTAATGCACCAGATACCATCAGAACTCCGAAGCTAAGAGTGCTTGGGCGAGAGTAATACTAGGATGGGTGACCCCCTGGGAAGTCCTCATGTTGCACCCCTTTTTGCTTCTACGAGATCTCTATTTTTTTGTCTTTATACTTTTTTACTTCTATCTCGAGCCCTTAATAATTTTTCTCGAATTCTGATATGTCCATACTAAGTCCTCGTGGTTATTCACACCCGGGACCCACGTTCCCGACTCAAAAGTGCATCTATCACGACAAAGACTACCCGAAAGTCTCACCATACTGAACTATAAAAGAATAGAATGTGGTGTTGTAAATGGGTGCGATCATACCAGCACTAATACACCGGATCCCATCAGAACTCCGAAGCTAAGCGTGCTTGGGCGAGAGTAGTACTAGGATGGGTGACCCCCTGTGAAGTCCTTGTGTTGCACCCATTTTTTGCTTCTATGTGGTCTCTATTTTTCTTGTTTTTCTACTTTTTTACTTCTATCTCGAGCCCTTAATAATTTTTCTCGAATTCTGATATGTCCATACTAAGTCCTCGTGGTTATTCACATCCGGGACCCACGTTCCCGACTCAAAAATGCGTCTATCACGACAAAGACTACCCGGAAGTCTCACCGTGTTGAACTATAAAAGAATAAAATGTGGTGTTATAAATGGGTGCAATCATACGAGCACGAATGAATCGGATCCCATCAGAACTCCGAAGCTAAGCGTGCTTGGGCGAGAGTAGTACTAGGCTGGGTGACCCCTTGTGAAGTCCTCGTGTTGCACCCATTTTTTGCTTCTATGTGGTCTCTATTTTTCTTGTTTTTCTACTTTTTTACTTCTATCTCGAGCCCTTCATAATTTTTCTCGAATTCCGATATGTCCATACTAAGTCCTCGTGGTTATTCACATCTGAGACCCATGTTCCCGACTCAAAAGTGTGTCTATCACGACAAAGCCTACCCGGAAGTCTCACCGTGTTGAACTATAAAAGAATAAAATGTGGTGTTATAAATGGGTGCAATCATACGAGCACGAATGCATCGGACCCCATCAGAACTCCGAAGCTAAGCGTGCTTGGGCGAGACTAGTACTAGGATGGGTGACCCCCTGGGAAGTCCTCATGTTGCACCCCTTTTTGCTTCTACGAGGTCTCTATTTTTTTTTACTTTTTTACTTCTATCTCAAGCCCTTAATAATTTCTCGAATTCCGATATGTCCATACTAAGTCCTCGTGGTTATTCACATTCGGGACCCACGTTCCCGACTTAAAAATGCGTATATCACGACAACTACTACCTGGAAGTCTCACTATGTTGAACTATAAAATAATAGAATACGGTGTTAAAATGGGTGCGATCATACCAGCACTAGTGCACCGGATCCCATTAGAACTCCAAAGCTAAGCGATCTTGGGTGAGAGTAGTACTAGGATAGGTGATCCCCTGGGAAGTCCTCGTGTTGCACCCCTTTTTGCTTCTACGAGGTCTCTACTTTTTTATTTTTCTACTTTTTTACTTCTATCTCGAGCCCTTAATAATTTCTCGAATTCCGATATGTCCATACTAAGTCCTCATGGTTATTCACATCCGGGAACCATGTTCCCGACTCAAAAATGAGTCTATTACGACAAGTACTACCCGGAAGTCTCACTGTGTTGAACTATAAAAGAATAGAATACGGTGTTAAAAATTGGGGCGATCAGACCAGCACTAGTGCACCGGATCCCATCAGAACTCCGAAGCTAAGAGTGCTTGGGCGAGAGTAGTACTAGGATGGGTGACCCCCTGGGAAGTCCTCATGTTGCACCCCTTTTTTATTCTACGAGGTCTCTATTTTTTGTTTTTATAGTTTTTTACTTCTATCTCGAGCCCTTAATACTTTTTCTCGAATTCTGATATGTCCATACTAAGTCCTCGTGGTTATTCACATCTGGGACCCATGTTCCCGACTCAAAAGTGCATTTATCATGACAAAGACTACCCGAAAGTCTCACCATACTGAACTATAAACGAATAGAATGTGTTGTTGTAAATGGGTGCGATCATATCAGCACTAATGCACCGGATCCCATCAGAACTCCGAAGCTAAGCGTGCTTAGGCGAGAGTAGTACTAGGATGGGTGATCTCCTGGGAAGTCCTCGTGTTGCACCCCTTTTTGCTTCTATGAGGTCTCTATTTTTCTTGTTTTTCTACTTTTTTACTTCTATATCGAGACCTTAATAATTTTTCTCGAATTTCGATATGTCCATACTAAGTCCTAGTGGTTATTCACATCCGGGACCCATGTTCCCGACTCAAAAGTGCGTCTATCACGACAAAGACTACCCGGAAGTCTCACCGTGTTGAACTATAAAAGAATAAAACGTGGTGTAATAAATGGGTGCAATCATACCAGCACGAATGCATCGGACCCCATTAGAACTCCGAAGCTAAGCGTGCTTGGGCGAGAGTAGTACTAGGATGGGTGACCCCCTGGGAAGTCCTCATGTTGCACCCCTTTTTTCTTCTACGAAGTCTCTATTTTTTTTTTTTTTACTTTTTTACTTCTATCTCAAGCCCTTAATAATTTCTCGAATTCCGATATGTCCATACTAAGTCCTCGTGGTTATTCACATCCGGGACCCACGTTCCCGACTTAAAAATGCGTATATCACGACAAATACTACCTGGAAGTCTCACTATGTTGAACTATAAAAGAATAGAATACGGTGTTAAAATGGGTGCGATCATAACAGCACTAGTGCACCGGATCCCATTAGAACTCCAAAGATAAGCGTGCTTGGGCGAGAGTAGTACTAGGATAGGTGACCCCCTGGGAAGTCCTCGTGTTGCACCCATTTTTTGCTTCTACGTGGTCTCTATTTTTCCTGTTTTTCTACCTTTTTACTTCTATCTCGAGCGCTTAATAATTTTTCTCGAATTCCGATATGTCCATACTAAGTCCTCGTGGTTATTCACATCCGGGACCCATGTGTCTATCACGACAAGGATCACTAGAAAGTCTCACCGCATTGAACTAAAGAGAATAGAATGAGGTGTTACAAATGGGTGCTATCATATCAGCACTAATGCATCGGATCCCATTAGAACTCCGAAGTTAAGCGTGCTTAGGCGAGAGTAGTGCTAGGATGGGTGATCCCCTGGGAAGTCCTTGTGTTGCACCCCTTTTTGATTCTACTAGGTCTCTATTTTTCTTGTTTTTCTACTTTTTATTTCTATCTCGAGACCTTAATAATTTTTCTCGAATTCCGATATGTCCATACTAAGTCCTAGTGGTTATTCACATCCAGGACCCATGTTCCCGACTCAAATGTGCGTCTATCACGACAAAGACTACCCGGAAGTCTCACCGTGTTGAACTATAAAAGAATAGAATGTGGTGTTTCAAATGGGTGCGATCATACGAGTACTAATGCATCGGACCCCATCAGAACTCCAAAGCTAAGCGTGCTTGGGCGAGAGTAGTACTATGATGGGTGACCCCCTAGGAAGTCCTCATGTTGCACCCCTTTTTGCTTCTATGAGGTCTCTATTTTTTTTTTCTTTTTTACTTCTATCTCAAGCCCTTAATAATTTCTCGAATTCCGATATGTCCATACTAAGTCCTCTTGGTTATTCACATCCGGGACCCATGTTCCCGACTCAAAAATGCGTATATCACGACAAATACTACCTGGAAGTCTCACTATGTTGAACTATAAAAGAATAGAATACGGTGTTAAAATGGGTGCGATCATACCAGCACTAGTGCACCGGATCCCATTAGAACCCCAAAGCTAAGCGTGCTTGGGCGAGAGTAGTACTAGGATAGGTGAACCCCTGGGAAGTCCTCGTGTTGCACCTCTTTTTGCTTCTACGAGGTCTCTATTTTTTTATTTTTCTACTTTTTTACTTCTATCTCGAGCCCTTAATAATTTCTCGAATTCCGATATGTCCATACTAAGTCCTCATGGTTATTCACATCCGCGAACCATGTTCTCGACTAAAAAATGTGTCTATCACGACAAATACTACCCAGAAGTCTCATTGTGTTGAACTATAAAAGAATAGAATACGGTGTTACAAATGGGGGCGATCATACCAGCACTAGTGCACCGGATCCCATCAGAACTCCGAAGCTAAGCGTGCTTGGACGAGAGTAGTACTAGGATGGGTGACCCCGTGGGAAGTCCTCGTGTTGCACCTTTTTTTGCTTCTACGAGGTACTTTTTTCTACTTTTTTACTTCTTTCTCGAGCCCTTAACTCCAATATGTCCATACTAAGTCCTAGTGGTTATTCACATCCGGGACCTATGTTCCCGGCTCATAAGTGCGTCTATCACGACAAAGACTACCCGGAAGTCTCACCTTAATGAACTATAAAAGAGTAGAATGTGGTGTTATAAATGGGTACGATCATACCAGCACTAATGCACCGGATCTAATCAATCATATCAAATACATAATAACATAATTAATTTCTCCAAGAAATAGTTATATTCATGAATTAAATTAATCACCCAGTAATTTATTTAATTCATTAGGCCATAAATCAATTTATCCAATAAATCGATTTAGACATCTAATGTCCCAAATTAGATACTCAATATCTAATATTCATTATGAGAGAATAAGCTCGATTCATTATGTCGTCAATCCTATTGCGTGACTCGGTAGGTCCATCTCAGTCAGCAATGGGAGGAACCAAAGAGTGGTAGCACCACCTAGCCAGCCTAACGGTAGACATGTTAAACGGGCTAGCCCTAGCGAGCTTCGGGCTAAACAATCCGAGCCAAAAATGCCCATATTTAAACGGGCTAAAAAATATCGGCCCTAACCCTAACGGGCTTCGGGCTAAACGGGCTAAATGGGCTAAATATTTAAAAATTTTATTTTTTTATTTTTTTATAAGTCATAAATCAAAAAAAAAAAAAAAACAGTAACAATATATTTTATATATATAGTAACAACTATACTATAATAAATATAACAAAAAATACACTTTTATATATATACATATATATATATATACACATTATATTAACAAATACAGTAATAATATATATTATATATAATATTGATATATTTTACATATAATATTAAAATATTATGTATATATATATATATATAATATTAATATATGTTATATATATAGAGTATGACTGTAAAATTAACAATATATATATACCCTAACCCTAACGGGCTTCGGGCTAAACGCTCAGGGCCAAAAAAGCCCGGATTTAAACAGGCTAGAAAATATCGACCCTAACCCGGTTTTTTGGCAGGTTAAACGGGTCAGCCTGTCGGGCCCGAGACCGTTTCACATCCTTACCTGACGGCTTACACTGTACTCCAACTGAGAATGAATGATTGGGATCATTCAAGAACCATTCTGTCGTGAATACCAGCATATGTATAAATCCTTTATTCAAATGTCCCGATCAAGTTATAGGGTCACGATCAGTCAAATCCTATATATACTTGACGCTATGCATGAGTTAAAACAAATCGAGATCATCGAGCTCTCATGTATCCAATACAACTAGCTCCAATGCTTTGGCTAAAGATTTATGATCTCATCTACCAATAACCGCATATGACATATAACCCGTTCACTAACAAGAGAAATAATTCTATCTTGGTATTCAGTAAGACCTGCTACTTGCCCGTCAAGACGCACGTCGAGGTTGACCCCCACCTTCCGGTTTATAGGGTCGAACTACTCTAATGAAAATCTTGACGTCACAAGCACATCCCTACCAAATCCACAAGTCATTGATTGTCCCGGAGTGAAATTCATGTGACGAATCGAGGGTGAGTCGGTTCGAGTATACTAATCTAATTAGCATACCTATAACGTGTGCTCCCACTAACCATTAGTGTTCGACAGGCACTCCCCATGTCAAAGAACACGTCATTCAAGCCTTCACATAAACTTAACGCCCAGTCAAGTTTCATCGACTTGCGAACGATTAAGTATTTGAGCTATAAACCTTTCCAGTGCCTAACCCCTTATCCGATAAGGAGTGGAATGTTTTGCTCTCAAATACACGGACTAGTTTCTATATATATATATATATATATATATATTTATATATATATATATATTTACGAGTTCGGAATGCCAGTAACTACCAGTAAATCAAGAAACAACTATTTGCCTTATGATAATGATTTACATAATTACAAGTACAATGCCCTCCCTCAATATCCTCTGAGTGGCATTCGAGGGCATACTCCTAACATCTATCACGACAAATACTACCCGGAAGTCTCACTATGTTGAACTATAAAAAAATAGAATACGGTGTTAAAAATGGGTGCGATCATAGCAGCACTAGTGCACCGGATCCCATTAGAACTCCGAAGCTAAGCGTGCTTGGGCGAGAGTAGTACTAGGATGGGTGACCCCCTGGGAAGTCCTAGTGTTGCACCCTTTTTTGCTTCTATGAGGTCTCTTTTTTTTCTACTTTTTTACTTCAATCTCGAGCCCTTAATTCCAATATGTCCATACTAAGTCCTCGTGGTTATTCACATCTGGGACACACGTTCCCGACTCAAAAGTGCGTCTATCACGACAAAGACTACCCGGAAGTCTCACCGTATTGAACTATAAAAGAATAGAATATGGTGTTATAAATGGGTTCGATCATACCAGCACTAATGCACCGGATCCCATCAGAACTCCGAAGCTAAGCGTGCTTGGGCGAGAGTAGTACTAGGATGGGTGACCCCCTGGGAAATCCTCGTGTTGCACCCCTTTTTGCTTCTACGAGTTCTCTATTTTTTTGTTTTTCTACTTTTTTACTTCTATCTCGAGCCCTTAATAATTTTTATTGAATTTCTATCTGTCCATACTAAGTCCTCATGGTTATTCACATCTGGGGCCCACGTTCCCGACTCAAAAATGCATCTATCACGACAAGGATCACTCAGAAGTCTCACCGCATTAAACTAAAGAGAATATAATGAGGTGTTACAAATGGGTGCGATCATACCAGCACTAATGCATCGGATCCCATTAGAACTCCGATGTTAAGCGTGCTTGGGCGAGAGTAGTAATAGGATGGGTGATCCCCTGGGAAGTCCTCGTGTTGCACCCCTTTTTGCTTCTACGAGGTCTCTGTTTTTTTTTGTTTTTCTACTTTTTTACTTCTATCTCGAGCCCTTAATAATTTTTCTCGAATTCCGATATGCCCATACTAAGCCCTCGTGGTTATTAACATCTGGGACCACGTTCCCGACTCAAAAGTGTGTCTATCACGACAAATCCTACCCGGAAGTCTAACCGTGTTGAACTATAAAAGAATAGAATGTAGTGTTATAAATAGGTGCGATCATACGAGCACTAATGCACCGGATCCCATCAGAACTTTGAAGCTAAACGTGCTTGGGCGAGAGTAGTACTAGGATGGGTGACCCCCTCGGAAGTCCTCGTGTTGCACCCCTTTTTGCTTCTACGACGTCTTTATTTTTATATTTTCTACTTTTTTACTTCTATCTCGAGCCCTTAATAATTTTTTTCGAATTCCGATATGTCCATACTAAGTCCTCGTGGTTATTCACATACGGGACCCACGTTCCCGACTCAAAAGTGCGTTTATCACGACAAAGACTACTCGGAAGTCTCACCGTATGGAACTATAAAAGAATTGAATGCGTGTTATAAATGGGTGCGATCATACGAGCACTAATGCACCGGATCTCATTAGAACTCCGAAGTTAAGTGTGCTTGGGCGAGACTAGTACTAGGATGGGTGATCCCCTCGGAAGTCCTCATGTTGCACCCCTTTTTGCTTCTATGAGGTCTCTATTTTTTTGTTTTTCTACTTTTTTACTTCTATCTCGAGCCCTTAATAATTTTTCTCGAATTTCGATATGTCCATACTAAGTCATCGTGGTTATTCACATTCGGGACCCACGTTCCCGACTCAAAAGTGCACTCATCACGACAAAGACTACCCGAAAGTCTCACCGTGTTGAACTGTAAAAGAATAGAATGCAGTGTTATAAATGGGTGCGATCATACGAGCACTAATTCACCGAACCCCATTAGAACTCCGAAGCTAAGCGTGCTTGGGCGAGAGTAGTACTAGGATGGGTGACTCCTTGGGAAGTCCTCATGTTGCACCCTTTTTTGCTTCTACGAGGTCTCTATTTTTTGTTTTTCTACTTTTTAACTTCTATCTCGAGCCCTTATATTTTTTCTCGAATTCCGATATGTCCATACTATGGCTGTTAGGAGTATGCCCTCGAATGCCACTCAGAGGTTGTTGAGTGAGGGCATTGTACTTGTAATTATGTAAACCATTTATATAAGGCAAATGAATGTTTCTTTATTTACTGGTAGTTACTGGCATTCCTAACTCGTATATAAACATATAGAAACTAGTCCGTGTATTTGAGAGCAAAACGTTCCACTCCTTATTGGATAAGGGGTCGGCCTTTGGAAAGGTTATAGCTCAAATACTTAATCGCTCGCAAGTCGATGAAACTTGGTAGGCGTTATGTTTTTGTGAAGACTTGTATGACGTGTTCTTTGACATGGAGAGTGTCCATCGAACACTAATGGTTAGTGGGAGCACACGTTATAGGTATGCTAATTGGATTAGTATACTCGAACCGACTCACCCTCGATTCGTCATACGGATTTCACTCAGGACGATCAATGACGGAATCGAAAGGTTGTGATAGGTATTCGTGAACCTTCGACTTGAGGATTTAGTAGGGATGTGCTTGTGACGTCAAGATTTTCATTAGAGTAGTTCGACACCGTAAACCGGAAGGCGGGGTCAACCTCGACGTGCATCTTGACGGGCAAGTAGCAGGTCCTATCAATACCAAGATAGAATTCTTTCTCCCGTTAGTGAGCGGGTTATATGTCCTATGCGGTTATTGGCAGATGAGATCATAAGTCTTTGGCCAAAGCATTGGAGCTAGTTGTATTAGATACACGATAGCTCGATGATCTCGATTTGCATTAACGCATGCATAGCGTCAAGTACTGAGATAGGGTTTGGTGACCGTGACCCTATAACTTGATCGGGACATTTGAAAGAAAGGTTTTATACATATCTTGGTATTCACGGAGAATGGTTCTTGAATGATCCCAATCATTCGTTCTCGATCGAGTGCAGTGTAGGCCACCAGGTGGCTAGGTGGTGCTACTACTCTTTGGTTCCTCCCATTGCTGACTGAGACGGACCTACCGAGTCGCGCAATAGGATTGACGACGGAATGAATAAAGCTAATTCTCTCATTATGAATATTAGATATTGGATATCTAACTTGGGACATTGGATGTCTAAATCGATTTATTGGATAAATTGATTTATGGCCTAATGAATTAAATAAATTACCGGGTGATTAATTTAATTCATAAATATAATTATTTCTTGGAGAAATTAATTATATTATTTTGTATTTGATATGTTTAATTAATTGGATTAATTAATCAATATAAATACATCGAAACGGAATCGGAGTTTATCTGTTTGGACTCTCGGGAGTCCGAAACGAACCGAACTCGTCCGATTTCTAACATGGGCCGCCCCAACCCCTTCCACCCACCTTCCCATTGTCTTGTTGTTTCCTTTTTTAAATTAAGGAACATGACTTATGGGGCAAAATTATCATATGGGATGATTTGTTTTGCATGTGAGTGGAAATAGAATAAAGAGAGGAAGACTTCTCACCTCATTATACTTTGATTCCAACGTGAGGTTGCAAGAGTGTAGAGAGAGAAAAGACTTCTCCAAGTCTTCTTCATCATCTTCCTCTTTATTCATCAAGTTCTTCATTTTTCTTGGAAGAAAATTGAGAAATAAAAGAGAGAGTAAGATTAAAACACTTAGAGTGTAGTAATCTTTACATATATAGCTTCATCACTTAGCTCTAGCCGTATCCTCGGAGGATAGCAAGGTGATTGTCGTTCCGGTCGTTTCTCCGGCGCGTGGCAAGTAGAGACGCGGTGCTTTCGGCGTTGGATCGTTCAAGATCTTGGGGAATAGCTCAAGAGAAGGTTATCCATCTAATCAACGGACTACAAGGGTGAGTTTCTATATCTCTTGTGAATTCGTTTTTGATATTCGTATATACGTAGCTCGATCGATCCTCGTAGGGATTCGGATCGAATTAATTTTCGTTTTACCGCTTCCGCTGGGCCTTCGTTTTAGGCACCGAATCCCAACAGTGGTATCGGAGCGTAGGTCTTGCGATCGTATATACGATATTAGCATTTGGAATGCTCGATTAGATAGTGAATGATTTGGAATCATTTTGGTCATAATCGTGGTATATGTTTTTACATTCGTTGTAATTATATTTTTCGTAAGTTTATGTCTAAATATAAATCTTAATTTCTTGGAAATATGATTTATATTGAAGATATGAATGTTAGAGAATATAGATATTGGATATCCGATCGAAAAACTAGTCCCGAAATGCCGTTGGACGGTCCGGGAGGGTCGGAAGTCGGGGGCCGCGGCTGAGTGTGCGGCCGGCTGGGCGGCCAGCATGCGTGGGCGCGGCACAGTCTCGAGGCCGCGGCACGGGGCTCTTTGGGCGGCCGGCCGGCGGCTGCCGAGCATGATCGGCCATGCCAGCATGTCTGCCGGCATCTTTGCCGTGATGACTTCGGCCATGGCGATCCCAATTTCGCCCCGGCTTGATTTTTTCGTGTATTCTTGAAAATTAATCTCCCGCATGTTAAATTGGATTTAATATGATTAAAATGATTTGTGGTATTTCATTTTATAAGGGAAATTTGATTAATTGGAATATTTATGGTCGACCGAATTATTTTGAACGTTATCATATTACCGATTGTGTGAATCGATTGGATCGGTTCGTATTGTTGATTGGATCAATGTATCTCTACGCGTTCCATTTATTTAGTATTTATTGAATGAATGCTTTTGAATGGGGATGTGGTTCGTGGACTTAGTTTTTGAATCGTTCGTTTTATTCGATTGGGTTGTAAAGGCCGTTTTGAGCCTATTTATTTTACTAGAAAAATTTGTATCTAAGATGCAATTTTCAATGTAAAATTTATATGTAATGAGGAAGACTGGAGGAAGATCCATTTCGAGAAGACGAAGATTCAAGACGAAGACTTGTAATTAGATTACGGAGTTTTTGTTTTCTAGGAACGGTCCATGAACCACACGTTGGTAGCAACTAGGTTGTGAATGGTTGTTTCATATTGTATGAATGCCACAAATGCGCTTAAACGATTAATGTTCAAAGTGCAACGTAAATCGCGAAAATTCTCCCACAATAAATTATTAAGTTTATAAGGTTTCAAGGTTTTCCTTCCCTCCATCGAGTTTTCGGGAAATTGAAATCCAAACCGGATGTGCTATGCTTCCGAGTTATCGGGGTAGTCGTTCGGGGAGGACGGATATATTACCGGGAGCGCATTGGATGCCTTCGGTTGGAGCAAATTTTATCCCTAGAAACCTGATAGGTTGTCGGATATGATTCAATTGTGAAACTGATTTGCGTCGATGGTATAAACTTAACTTGTTCACGAACCATAGAAACTGTATAGATTCAGGGGAGTGAACAAGGGGAAAAAGAAGATCGAATCATCCATTAGATGGGTTGGTGTTGGACACCACTTTATGAAAATTAATAGACTAGAAACCTGTTCGGTTGCCCTCTATTAAGATTTATAAAGAACTCGATCACCACTATGAAGTAGAGCGACGATACTTCCGGATTTCACATGGGAGTGTGTTGTTCTGATAAAAATAGTGGGAGCTGGGTAACAAGAATAGAAAAGACCTTAATTCTATACTCAGATCATAATATAACAAGTCACTAATTAATCTGTTATACTTAATGTTGGGATTCGGTGCCTAAAACGAAGGCCCAGCGGAAGCGGTAAAATGAAAATTAATTCGATCCGAATCCCTACGAGGATCGATCGAGCTACGTATATACGAATATATAAACGAAAAGCAATAGTCGTAAGAAACTAACCCTCGAAGTCCGTTGATTAAATGGTAACCTTCGCTTGAGCTATTCCCCAAGCTCTTGAACGATCCAACGCCGAAAGCACCGCGTCTCTACTTGCCACGCGCCGGAGAAACAACCGGAACGACGATCACCTTGCTATCCTCCGAGGATACGGCTAGAGCTAAGTGATGAAGCTATATATGTAAAGATTACTACACTCTAAGTGTTTTAATATTACTCTCTCTATATGATTTTCTCTCAATTTTTCTCCAAGAAAAATTAAGAAGAAATGAATGAAGAAGATGAAGATAATTGAGAAAATGGTTTTTCTGTCTCTCTCTCAATCTCACTCACGTAGGAAGGGTTGGAATGAATGAGTGAGAGATGTCTTCTTCTTCATTTATTCAACTCTTCACATGTTACATCTCATTATTATGAGAATCAAAGCCCCACCACCCCAATGATCAAAACATAAAGAATGGAACAAGGGTCCATATGAAAGTGGGTGGAAATGTGGGGGGCGGCCCATGTAGAAATCGGACAAGTTCGGTTCGTTTCGGACTCCCGCGAGTCCAAACAGATAAACTCCGATTCCGTTCCGATGTATTTGTGTCGTTTAATTAATACAATTAATTAAACATATCAAATACAAAATAACATAATTAATTTAACCAAGAAATAATTATATTCATGAATTAAATTAATCACCCAGTGAAATATTTAATTCATTAGGCCGTAAATCAATTTATCCAATAAATCGATTTAGACATCCAATGCCCCAAATTAGATATCCAATATCTAATATTCATAATTAGAGAATTAGCTTAATTCATTCCGTCGTCAATCCTAATGCGCGACTCGGTAGGTCCGTCTCAGTCAGCAATGGGAGGAACCAAAGAGTAGTAGCACCACCTAGCGGTCACGGTGGCCTACACATACCGGCGAGAGAACGAATGATTGGGATCATTCAAGAACTATTCTGTCGTGAATACTAGTATACGTATAAACCCTTCTTTCAAATATCCCGATCAAGTTATAGGGTCACGGTCAGTCAAACCCTATCTGTACTTGACGCTATGCATGCGTTAATGCAAATCGAGATCATCGAGCTCTCGTGTATCTAATACAGCTAGCTCCAATGCTTTGGCCAAAGACTTATGATCTCATCTGCCAATAACCGCATAGGACATATAACCCGTTCACTAACAGGAGAAAGAATTCTATCTTGGTATTCAGTAGGACCTGCTACTTGCCCGTCAAGATGCACGTCGAGGTTGACCCCCACCTTCCGGTTTACAGGGTCGAACTACTCTAATGAAAATCTTGACGTCACAAGCACATCCCTACTAAATCCTCAAGTCGAAGGTTCACGAATACCTATCACAACCTTTCGATTCCGTCATTGACTGTCCCGGAGTGAAATCCGTGTGACGAATCGAGGGTGAGTCAGTTCGAGTATACTAATCCAATTAGCATACCTATAACGTGTGCTCCCACTAACCATTAGTTTTCGACAGACACTCTCCATGTCAAAGAACACGTCATACAAGTCTTCACATAAACTTAACGCCCAGTAAAGTTTCATCGACTTGCGTACGATTAAGTATTTGAGCTATAACCCTTCCAGTGCCGACCCCCTTATCCAATAAGGAGTGGATAACCTTTCCATCGACTAGTTTCTATATGTTTATTTACGAGTTAGGAATGCCAGTAACTACCAGTAAATAAAGAAACATTCATTTGCCTTATATAAATGGTTTACATAATTACAAGTACAATGCCCTCACTCAACAACCTCTGAGTGGCATTCGAGGGCATACTCCTAACAATCTCCCACTTGCACTCAATGCCACACACTATGGTATCTAATACCCATGTTCTCAAGATGACGCTCCAAGCTAGTCTGAGAAAGTGGCTTGGTTAGTGGATCGGCGACATTGTCGGCCGAGTCTACTCTGTGCAGCACAATGTATCCCTTGCGAACAAATTCTCTTACGAGATGATACATCCTCTCAATATGTTTGGTGCTGTTGTGAAACCTCGGCTCCTTGGCCTGCGCTACAGCTCCGTCGTTGTCGCAGTACAGCGGAATAGGCAGCTCAGCACATGGTATCATTTGAAGTTCTCCCAGAAACTTCTTAATCCAGATCCCTTCCTTGGAAGCCTCCGAGGCTGCTTGATACTCAGCCTGGCAGGTGGAATCAGCAGTCGCGCTTTGCTTGGCGCTGGGCCAAGATACTGCTCCTCCATTAAGAGTAAATATGTAGCCAGAAGTAGACATCGAGTCGTGCTTCAGTCCTTGGAAGTCCGAATCAGTGTATCCCACCACATCCAATTCTCCACCGCCATACATAAGAACCATATCTCTAGTTCTTCTTAAGTACTTGAGAACGTTCTTTACAGCAGTCCAATGTTCCCTACCTAGGTTTGCCTGAAACCTACTCACCACGCTTACTGCATGCGCAATGTCAGGTCTCGTACACAACATAGCATACATAAGGCTACCCACGGCCGAAGCATATGGTATATTACTCATTTCCTTTCGTTGTTCCTCACTTTGAGGACACATCTTCAAGGTGAGTTTTATTCCATGTCGCATCGGTAGGAACCCTCTTTTAGAATCATCCATCTTAAATCGCTTTAAGATCTTATCTATATAGAGGGCTTGGGAAAGGCCTATTGTTCTCTTCGCTCTATCCCGGTAGAGTCGAATTCCAAGAATATAGGTTGCTTCTCCCAAGTCTTTCATGGAGAAATTACTCAAAGCCAAGCTTTTACTAATCGAGCATTCCCACATCATTTCCTATTAGTAGAATATCATCCACATATAGTACTAAGAATGCGATCTTGCTCCCACTAACCTTCTTGTATACACAAGGTTCCTCTTCATTTTGCACGAAGTCAAACTCTTTGACCGCCTCGTCAAAACGATGGTTCCAACTACGCGACACTTGCTTCAGTCCATAAATGGAACGCTGAAGCTTGCACACTTTCTGAATATCGACTTCGGACACAAAGCCTTTAGGCTGCTCCATATAGATTTCCTCCTCGAGGAATCCATTAAGGAAAGCCGTCTTTACGTCCATTTGCCATATCTCATAATCGTGGTCGGCAGCTATAGCAAGCATCATGCGAATAGACTTGATCATGGCTACGGGCGAGAAGGTATCGTGGTAATCGATCCCTTCCTTTTGGGTATAACCCTTTGCCAAAAGCCTGGCCTTATAGGCGTCAACCTTGCCATCACCATTAGTCTTTCTCTTGTAGATCCACTTGTTCCCAATAGGCACTATGCCCTTGGGGCGGTCTACTAGAGTCCAGACCTGATTGACATGCATCGAGTCTATCTCAGCTTCCATAGCTTCACGCCATTTCGCGGAGTCTACATCCACCATCACTTGGTCATAGGTTGTTGGGTCGGTCTCTTGGCTATCACTTGGAACCTCATGGAGACCCAGCTCCTCCAAGTGCACAAGCCCATACCTCTTAGGTAAATGAGACACCCTACTAGACCTACGAGGTGGTTGTACTTGTGTTTCAGAAAGTTCGGTTCCAGTTTCTTGCACAGGTGTCTCCCGAGGAGTTTCATTGTATTCTTCTAAAGAAATACTTCTACCTGCTCCGCCTTCCTGAATGAACTCATCTTCCAGGAAGTGTGCTTGTAAAGCAACAATGATCCTTCGATCTTCGGGCATGAAGAGTAGATATCCCATTGTCCCAGACGGGAATCCAATGAAACGTCCCTTCGCAGACCTAGCTTCCAACTTTTCCACCTTAGTCTTCTTGACATAGGCGGGACATCCCCAAATCCTAATATGATTAAGACTTGGTTTCCTTCCCTCCCACATCTCATGTGGAGTTTTAGGAACGGATTTGGAAGGACACTTGTTTAAGATATAAGCGGCAGTCAGGAGTGCATACCCCCACAGGTAAATTGGTAAGTCAATATAGCCCAGCATGGAACGGACCATGTTTAACAAGGTCCGATTCCTTCTTTCTGACACACCATTTAACTGAGGAGTACCTGGAGGTGTTAGTTGTGAAACTATTCCATGTTCCTTAAGGAACTCGTCAAACTCCGTACTCATATACTCACCACCTCGGTCCGACCGAAGTGCTTTGATATGATTACCAGTTTGTTTCTCGACTAGGGCCTTGAATTCCTGGAATTTCTCAAAGGCCTCGGATTTATGTTTCATTAAGTATACATAACCATACCTGGTATGATCATTTGTAAACGTAATGAAATATTGATATCCATCACGTGCTGCTTCCAAAGCACCACATACGTCGGTATGGATTAATCCCAGTTTATCAGCGGCTCTTTCAAATGTCCCTGTGAAGGGGGACTTAGTCATTTTGCCTTTAAGGCAAGATTCACAAGTAGGAAAGGGATCCGATCCCAATGGACCCATAAGTCCATCTTTTTCCATCTTGTAAACCTTGGTCTGACCAACATGACCAAGTCTAAGATGCCATTTCAAAACTTGATTGGTTTCATCCCTACCACGTTTTCTAGTCATGGTATTCACAACTACTTTGTTGTTGAGATTTAGATGATACAATCCATTTAACAATGTAGCAGTACCCACTAATTTATTTCTAAAATAAATTTTGCAGGAACCATCACCAATGAAAAATGAAAAACCTTTTCGGTCCATGACCGGAATGGATACAATGTTTTTGTGCCCTTGGGCAAAACAAGTACATCTTCTAGAGTCAAAACAAAACCGGATTCTAAACCCAAAAGAAGTGATCCTATGTCGGTCGCCTCGACACTATGTCCGCTTCCGACTGTGATCATAACTTCTCCATCTCCAAGCTTCCTACTTTGTTCCAGATCCTGATTCACGGTACAAATATGAGAACTAGCACCAGAATCCAGTATCCAGGAAGTAGAAAATACAGTAGCAGAACAATTTGTTTCCAAAACTAAAAGTTCTGTACCTGAAGTGCCATGAAGAATCGGACAGTCTCTAGCCCAGTGGCCCAGCTCACCGCACTTGAGACAATCATCCTTCTTCTTCTTCTTGTTCTTTGGAACCAACGGGGCCTTGCCCTTTTCCTTAAGGTCCTTAGCTTGTGGTCCAGTCCGTGTTTTGGTCTTTTTCTTCTTATTCTTAGATTTCCGAAGTCCAGAAGAAATCACAAGTGCAGACTCCTTCATCCGCGGGGTCTTCATCTGAGACTGAGCGGTCACCAGTTTGTTCATTAGCCCAGCTAAGTTACATGCAATCTCATTGCAGTTAAAGTTCATAACAAACTGTGAGAAGGAATCAGGGAGAGAATGTAGGATAAGGTCGGTTTGGAGAGAAGTATCCATTTTAAAATCAAGAGCCTCCAATCTCTCGATCATGGATATCATTTTGAGGACGTGTTCCCCAACCTTCTCACCTTCCTTCATCCTTGCACCGAACAGTTGCTTGGATATCTCATATCTAGCAGTTCTGCTGTGCTCACCATAAAGTTCGGTTAAGTGAGATAGAATCTGCCTAGCAGAAGTCATTTTCTCATGAGCTCTCTGAAGCTCATTAGACATGGAAGCCATCATATAAGCACGGACTTTCACGTCATCCTTAACCCACTTTTCGTGGTTTTCAATCTCTTCCTGATTGGCTCGGGTCCGCACAGGAGGCGCTGGAATGTCCGTCTCCAAGACGTATCCCAGTGCCTCTATACTGAGGACAATCATCAGATTGCGGAGCCAATCCACAAAGTTAGGTCCCATTAAGGTGTTCTTTTCGAGTAGAATTGCGAGTGGATTCATTGTCATATTGAGATTTGTCTGCATTAAGTATAACAGATTAATTAGTGACTTGTTATATTATGATCTGAGTATAGAATTTAGGTCCTTTCTATTCTTGTTACCCAGCTCCCACTATTTTTATCGGAATAACACACTCCCATGTGAAATCCGGAAGTATCGTCGCTCTACTTCATAGTGGTGATCGAGTTCTTTATAAATCTTAATAGAGGGCAACCGAACAGGTTTCTAGTCTATTAATTTTCATAAAGTGGTGTCCAACACCTACCCATCTAATGGATGATTCGATCTTCTTTTTCCCCTTGTTCACTCCCCTCAACCTATACGGTTTCTATGGTTCGTGAACAAGTTAAGTTTATACCATCGACGCAAATCATTTTCACAATTGAATCTTATCCGGCAACCTATCAGGTTTCTAGGGATAAAATTTGCTCCAACCGAAGGCATCCAATGCGCTCCCGGTAATTTATCCATCCTCCCTGAATGACTACCCCGATAACTCGGAAGCATAGCACATCCGGTTTGGATTTCAATTTCCCAAAAACTCGATGGAGGGAAGGAAAACCTTGAAACCTTATAAACATAATTATTTGTTGTGGGAGAATTTTCGTGATTTATGTTGCACTTTGCACATTAATCGTTTAAGCGCGTTTGTGGCATTCATACAATATGAAACAACCATTCACAACCTAGTTGCTACCAACATGTGGTTCATGGACCGTTCCTAGAAAACAAAAACTCCGTAATCTAATTACAAGTCTTCGTCTTGAATCTTCGTCTTCTCGAAATGGATCTTCCTCCGGTCTTCGTCATTACATATAAATTTTACATCGAAAATTGCATCCTAGATACAAACATTTCTAGTAAAATAAATAGGCTCAAAACGGCCTTTACAACCCAATCGAAAAAAACGAACGATTCAAAACTAAGTCCACGAACCACATCCCCATTCAAAAGTATTCATCCAATAAATACTATATAAATGAAAAGCGTAGAGATACATTGATCCAATCAACAATACGAACCGATCAAATCGATTCACACAATCGGTAATATGATAACATTCAAAATAATTCGGTCGACCATAAATATTCCAATTAATCAAATTTCCCTTATAAAATGAAATACCATAAATCATTTTAATCATATTAAATCCAATTTAACATGCGGGAGATTAATTTTCAAGAATACACGAAAAAATCGAGCCGGGCAAAAAGGGTGCTGGCCGAGTCACCATCGGCACTTCCGTAGATCGCTGGCATGGCCGAGTCACGCTCGGCACGCCGGCAGTGCACGGCCCGTGTCTCCCGACACGGTCGGGTCTGCTGGCGGGCCTGGGACTACGACACGGCCCGTGTCACCGGACACGGCCGAGTCACCACCGACTTCACTCGCCTTTGTCCGAAAAGTCGTCCGACGACGATTCGGAGCTAGATTTTCGACCGGATATCCAATATCTATATTTTTAGACTTTCATATCTTCAATATAAATCATATTTCCCAGAAATTTAAGATTTATATTTAGACATAAACTTACGAAAAATACAATTATTACGAACGAAAAACATATATCACGATTATGACTAAAATGATTCCAAATCATTCACCATCTAATCAAGCATTCAAAATGCTAATATCGTATATACGATCGCAAGACCTACGCTCCGATACCACTGTTGGGATTTGGTGCCTAAAACGAAGGCCCAGCGGAAGCGGTAAAACGAAAATTAATTCGATCCGAATCCCTACAAGGATCGATCGAGCTACGTATATACGAATATATAAACGAAAAGCAAGAGTCGTAAGAAACTAACCCTCGAAGTCCGTTGATTAAATGGTAACCTTCGCTTGAGCTATTCCCCAAGATCTTGAACGATCCAATGCCGAAAGCACCGCGTCTCTACTTGCCACGCGCCGGAGAAACAACCGGAACGACGATCACCTTGCTATCCTCCGAGGAGACGGCTAGAGCTAAGTGATGAAGCTATATATGTAAAGATTACTACACTCTAAGTGTTTTAATCTTACTCTCTCTATATGATTTTCTCTCAATTTTTCTCCAAGAAAAATGAAGAAGAAATGAATGAAGAAGATGAAGATAATTGAGAAAATGGTTTTTCTCTCTCTCTCTCAATCTCACTCATGTAGGAAGGCTTGGAATGAATGAGTGAGAGATGTCTTCTTCTTCATTTATTCAACTCTTCACATGTTACATCTCATTATTATGAGAATCAAAGCCCCACCGCCTCAATGATCAAAACATAAAGAATGGAACAAGGGTCCATATGAAAGTGGGTGGAAATGTGGGGGGCAGCCCATGTAGAAATCGGACAAGTTCGGTTCGTTTCGGACTCCCGCGAGTCCAAACAGATAAACTCCGATTCCGTTCCGATGTATTTGTGTCGTTTAATTAATCCAATTAATTAAACATATCAAATACAAAATAACATAATTAATTTCTCCAAGAAATAATTATATTCATGAATTAAATTATTCACCCAGTGAAATATTTAATTCATTAGGCCGTAAATTAATTTATCCAATAAATCGATTTAGACATCCAATGTCCCAAATTAGATATCCAATATCTAATATTCATAATGAGAGAATTAGCTTAATTCATTCCGTCGTCAATCCTAATGCGCGACTCGGTAGGTCCGTCTCAGTCAGCAATGGGAGGAACCAAAGAGTAGTAGCACCACCTAGCCAGTCTGGTGGCCTACACTGTACCCCGACTGAGAACGAATGATTGGGATCATTCAAGAACCATTCTGTCGTGAATACCAGTATACGTATAAACCCTTCTTTCAAATATCCCGATCAAGTTATAGGGTCACGGTCAGTCAAACCATATCTGTACTTGACGCTATGCATGCGTTAATGCAAATCGAGATCATCGAGCTCTCGTGTATCTAATACAGCTAGCTCCAATGCTTTGTCCAAAGACTTATGATCTCATCTGCCAATAACCGCATAGGACATATAACCCGTTCACTAACAGGAGAAAGAATTCTATCTTGGTATTCAGTAGGACCTGCTACTTGCCCGTCAAGATACACGTCGAGGTTGACCCCCACCTTCCGGTTTACAGGGTCGAACTACTCTAATGAAAATCTTGACGTCACAAGCACATCCCTACTAAATCCTCAAGTCGAAGGTTCACGAATACCTATCACAATCTTTCGATTCCGTCATTGACTGTCCCGGAGTGAAATCCATGTGACGAATCGAGGGTGAGTCAGTTCGAGTATACTAATCCAATTAGCATACCTATAACGTGTGCTCCCACTAACCATTAGTGTTCGACAGACACTCTCCATGTCAAAGAACACGTCATACAAGTCTTCACATAAACTTAACGCCCAGTTAAGTTTCATCGACTTGCGAACGATTAAGTATTTGAGCTATAACCTTTCCAGTGCCGACCCCCTTATCCAATAAGGAGTGGAACGTTTTGCTCTCAAATACACGGACTAGTTTCTATATGTTTATTTACGAGTTAGGAATGCCAGTAACTACCAGTAAATAAAGAAACATTGATTTGCCTTATATAAATGGTTTACATAATTACAAGTACAATGCCCTCACTCAACAACCTCTGAGTGGCATTCGAGGGCATACTCCTAACACTTAATGCAGACAAATCTCAATATGACAATGAATCCACTCGCAATTCTACTCGACAAGAACACCTTAATGGGACCTAACTTTGTGGATTGGCTCCGCAATCTGATGATTGTCCTCAGTATAAAGGCACTGGGATACGTCCTGGAGACGGACATTCCGGCGCCTCCTGTGCGGACCCGAGCCAATCAGGAAGAGATTGAAAACCACGAAAAGTGGGTTAAGGATGACGTGAAAGTCCGTGCTTATATGATGGCTTCCATGTCTAATGAGCTTCAGAGAGCTCATGAGAAAATGACTTCTGCTAGGCAGATTCAATCTCACTTAACCGAGCTTTATGGTGAGCACAGCAGAACTGCAAGATATGAGATATCCAAGCAACTGTTCGGTGCAAGGATGAAGGAAGGTGAGAAGATTGGGGAACACGTCCTCAAAATGATATCCATGATCGAGAGATTGGAGGCTCTTGATTTTAAAATGGATACTTCTCTCCAAACCGACCTTATCTTACAGTCTCTCCCTGATTCCTTCTCACAGTTTGTAATGAACTTCAACTGCAATGAGATTGCATGTAATTTAGCTGGGCTAATGAACAAACTTGTGACCGCTCAGTCTCAGATGAAGACTCCACGAATGAAGGAGTCTGCTCTTGTGATTTCTTCTGGACCTCGGAGGTCTAAGAACAAGAAGAAAAAGACCAAGAAGCAAACTGGACCACAAGTTAAGGACCTTAAGGGTAAGGGCAAGGCCCCGATGGTTCCGAAGAACAAGAAGAAGAAGGATACTTGTCTCAAGTGCGGTGAGCTGGGCCACTGGGCTAGAGACTGTCCGATTCTTCATGGCACTTCAGGTACAGAACTTTTAGTTTTGGAAACAAATTGTTGCGCTCTTGTATTTTCTACTTCTGGATCTTGGATTACGGTGCTAGTTCTCATATTTGTACCGTGAATCAGGATCTGGAACAAAGTAGGAAGCTTGGATCTGGAGAAGTTATGATCACAGTCAGAAGCGGGCATAGTGTCGAGGCGACCGACAAAGGATCACTTCTTTTGGGTTTAGAATCCGGCTTTGTTTTGACTTTAGAAGATGTACTTGTTTTGCCCAAGGGGCACAAAAACATTGTATCCATTCCGGTCATGGACCGAAAAGGCTTTTCATTTTTCATTGGTGATGGTTCCTACAAAATTAATCTTAGAAATAAACTAGTAGGTACTGCTATATTGTTGAATGGATTGTATCATCTAAATCTAAGCAACAAGGTAGTTGTGAATACTATGACTAGAAAACGTGGTAGGGATGAAACCAATCAAGTTTTGAAATGGCATCTTAGACTTGGTCATGTTGGTCAGACCAAGGTTTACAAGATGGAAAAAGATGGACTTATGGGTCCATTGGGATCGGATCCCTTTCCTACTTGTGAATCTTGCCTTAAAGGCAAAATGACTAAGTCCTCCTTCACAGGGACTTTTGAAAGAGCCGCTGATAAACTGGGATTAATCCATACTGACGTTTGTGGTGCTTTGGAAGCAGCACGTGACGGATATCAATATTTCATTACGTTTACAGATGATCATACTAGGTATGGTTATGTATACTTAATGAAACATAAATCGAGGCCTTTGAGAAATTCCAGAATTCAAGGCCCTAGTCGAAAACAACTGGTAATCATATCAAAGCACTTCGGTCGGACCGAGGTGGCGAGTATATGAGTACGGAGTTTGACGAGTTCCTTAAGGAACATGGAATAGTTTCACAACTAACACCTCCAGATACTCCTCAGTTAAATGGTGTGTCAGAAAGAAGGAACCGGACCCTGTTGAACATGGTCCGTTCCATGCTGGGCTATACTGACTTGCCGATTTACCTGTGGGGGTATGCACTCCTGACTGCCGCATATATCTTGAACAGATGTCCTTCTAAATCCGTTCCTAAAACTCCACATGAGATGTGGGAAGGAAGGAAACCAAGTCTTAATCATATTAGGATTTGGGGATGTCCCGCTTATGTCAAGAAGACTAAGGTGGAAAAGTTGGAAGCTAGGTCTGCGAAGGGACGTTTCATTGGATCCCCGTCTGGGACGATGGGATATCTATTCTACATGCCCGAAGATCGAAGGATCGTTGTTGCTTTACAAGCACACTTCCTGGAAGATGAGTTCATTCAGGAAGGCGGAGCAGGTAGAAGTATTTCTTTAGAAGAATACAATGAAACACCTCAAGAGACACCTGTGCAAGAAACTGGAACCGAACTTTCTGAAACACAAGTACAACCACCTTGTAGGTCTAGTAGGGTATCTCATTTACCTGAGAGGTATGGGCTTGTGCACTTGGAGGAGCTGGGTCTCCATGAGGTTCCAAGTGATAGCCAAGAGACCGACCCGACGACCTATGACCACGCGATGGTGGATGTAGACTCCGCGAAATGGCGTGAAGCTATGGAAGCTGAGATAGACTCGATGCATGTAAATCAGGTCTGGACTCTAGTAGACTGCCCCAAGGGAATAGTGCCCATTGGGAATAAGTGGATCTACAAGAGAAAGACTGATGGTGATGGCAAGGTTGACGCCTATAAGGCCAGGCTCGTGGCAAAGGGTTATACCCAAAAGGAAGGGATTGATTACCACGATACCTTCTCGCCCGTAGCCATGATCAAGTCTATTCGCATGATGCTTGCTATAGCTGCCTACCACGATTATGAGATATGGCAAATGGACGTAAAGACGGCTTTCCTTAATGGATTCCTCGAGGAGGAAATCTATATGGAGCAGCCTAAAGGCTTTGTGTCCGAAGTCGATATTCAGAAAGTGTGCAAGCTTCAGCGTTCCATTTATGGACTGAAGCAATCGTCGCGTAGTTGGAACCTTCGTTTTGACGAGGCGGTCAAAGAGTTTGACTTCGTGCAAAATGAAGAGGAACCTTGTGTATATAAGAAAGTTAGTGGGAGCAAGATCGCATTCTTAGTACTATATGTAGATGACATTCTACTAATAGGAAATGATGTGGGAATGCTCAGTTCTGTGAAAGCTTGGCTTTCGAGTAATTTCTCCATGAAAGACTTGGGAGAAGCAACCTATATTCTTGGTATTCGACTCTAACGGGATAGAGCGAGGAGAACAATAGGCCTTTCCCAAGCCCTCTATATAGATAAGATCTTAAAGCGATTTAAGATGGATGATTCTAAAAGAGGGTTCCTACCGAAGCAACATGGAATAAAACTCACCTTGAAGATGTGTCCTCAAAGTGAGGAACAACGCAAGGAATGAGTAATATACCATATGCTTCGGCCGTGGGTAGCCTTATGTATGCTATGTTGTGTACAAGACCTGACATCGCGCATGCTGTAAGCGTAGTGAGTAGGTTTCAGGCAAACCCAGGTAGGGAACATTGGACTGCTGTAAAGAACGTTCTCAAGTACTTGAGAAGAACGAGAGATATGGTTCTTATGTATGGTGGTGGAGATTTGGATGTGGTGGGATTCACTGATTCGGACTTCCAAGGACTGAAGGACGACTCGATGTCCACTTCTGGCTACATATTTACTCTTAATGGAGGAGCAGTATCTTGGCGTAGTGCCAAGCAAAGCGCGATCGCCGATTCCACTGTCAGCCGAGTATCAAGCGGCCTCGGAGGCTTCCAAGGAAGGGTTCGGATTAAGAAGTTTCTAGGAGAACTTCAAATGATACCATGTCTTTGAAATTTGCTGTTCATTTGTCTGCGACAACGAAGGAGTCAAGCACGTGCCAAGGAGCCGAGGTTTCACAATGTAACCAAACATATTGAGAGGAAGTATCATCTCGTAAGAGAATTTGTTCGCAAGGGATACATTGTGCTGCACAGAGTAGACTCGGCCGACAACGTCGCCGATCCACTGACCAAGCCACTTTCTCAGACTAGCTTGGAGCGTCATATGGAGAACATGGGTATTAGATACCATAGTGTGTCGCATTGAGTGCAAGTGGGAGATTGTTAGGAGTATGCCCTCGAATGCCACTCAGAGGTTGTTGAGTGAGGGCATTGTACTTGTAATTATGTAAACCATTTATATAAGGCAAATGAATGTTTCTTTATTTACTGGTAGTTACTGGCATTCCTAACTCGTAAATAAACATATAGAAACTAGTCCGTGTATTTGAGAGCAAAACGTTCCACTTCTTATTGGATAAGGGGGTCGGCACTAGAAAGGTTATAGCTCAAATACTTAATCGTTCGCAAGTCGATGAAACTTGACTGGGCGTTATGTTTTTGTGAAGACTTGTATGACGTGTTCTTTGACATGGAGAGTGTCTGTCGAACACTAATGGTTAGTGGGAGCACACGTTATAGGTATGCTAATTGGATTAGTATACTCGAACCGACTCACCCTCGATTCGTCATACGGATTTCACTCCGGACAGTCAATGACGGAATCGAAAGGTTGTGATAGGTATTCGTGAACCTTCGACTTGAGGATTTAGTAGGGATGTGCTTGTGACGTCAAGATTTTCATTAGAGTAGTTCGACCCTGTAAACCGGAAGGCGGGGGTCAACCTCGACGTGCATCTTGACGGGCAAGTAGCAGGTCCTACTGAATACCAAGATAGAATTCTTTCTCCCGTTAGGGAGCGGGTTATATGTCCTATGCGGTTATTGGCAGATGAGATCATAAGTCTTTGGCCAAAGCATTGGAGCTAGTTGTATTAGATACACGATAGCTCGATGATCTCGATTTGCATTAACGCATGCATAGCGTCAAGTACAGATAGGGTTTGACTGACCGTGACCCTATAACTTGATCGGGACATTTGAAAGAAAGGTTTTATACGTATACTGGTATTCACGACAGAATGGTTCTTGAATGATCCCAATCATTCGTTCTCAGTCGGGGTACAGTGTAGGCCACCAGGATGGCTAGGTGGTGCTACTACTCTTTGGTTCCTCCCATTGCTGACTGAGACGGACCTACCGAGTCGCGCAATAGGATTGACGACGGAATGAATAAAGCTAATTCTCTCATTATGAATATTAGATATTGGATATCTAACTTGGGACATTGGATGTCTAAATCGATTTATTGGATAAATTGATTTACGGCCTAATGAATTAAATAAATTACCGGGTGATTAATTTAATTCATAAATATAATTATTTCTTGGAGAAATTAATTATATTATTTTGTATTTGATATGTTTAATTAATTGGATTAATTAATCAATATAAATACATCGAAACGGAATCGGAGTTTATCTGTTTGGACTCTCGGGAGTCCGAAACGAACCGAACTCATCCGATTTCTAACATGGGCCGCCCCAACCCCTTCCACCCACCTTCCCATTGTCTTGTTGTTTCCTTTTTTAAATTAAGGAACATGACTTGTGGGGCAAAAATATCATATGGGATGATTTGTTTTGCATGTGAGTGGAAATAGAATAAAGAGAGGAAGACTTCTCACCTCATTATACTTTGATTCCAACGTGAGGTTGCAAGAGTGTAGAGAGAGAGAAAAGACTTCTCCAAGTCTTCTTCATCATCTTCCTCTTTATTGATCAAGTTCTTGATTTTTCTTGGAAGAAAATTGAGAAATAAAAGAGAGAGTAAGATTAAAACACTTAGAGTGTAGTAATCTTTACATATATAGCTTCATCACTTAGCTCTAGCCGTATCCTCGGAGGATAGCAAGGTGATTGTCGTTCCGGTCGTTTCTCCGGCGCGTGACAAGTAGAGACGCGGTGCTTTCGGCGTTGGATCGTTCAAGATCTTGGGGAATAGCTCAAGAGAAGGTTATCCATCTAATCAACGGACTACAAGGGTGAGTTTCTATATCTCTTGTGAATTCGTTTTTGATATTCGTATATACGTAGCTCGATCGATCCTCGTAGGGATTCGGATCGAATTAATTTTCGTTTTACCGCTTCCGCTGGGCCTTCGTTTTAGGCACCGAATCCCAACAATGGCCTCGTGGTTATTCACATCCGGGACCTACGTTCTCGACTCAAAAGTGCGTCTATCATGACAAAGACTACCCGGAAGTCTCACCGTATTGAACTATAAAAGAATAGAATGTAATGTTATAAAAGGGTGCGATCATACCAGCACTAATGCACCGGATCCCATCAGAACTCCAAAGCTAAGCGTGCTTGGGCAAGAGTAGTACTAGGATGGGTGACTCCCTGGGAAGTCCTCGTGTTGCACCCTTTTTGGCTTCTACGAGGTCTCTATTTTTTTGTTTTTCTACTTTTTTACTTCTATCGCGAGCCCTTAATAATATTTCCCGAATTCTGATATGTCCATACTATGGCCTCGTGGTTATTCACATCCGGGACCCACGTTCTCGACTCAAAAGTGCGTTTATCACGACAAAGACTACCTGGAAGTCTAACCGTATTGAACTGTAAAAGAATAGAATGCGGTGTTATAAAAGGGTGCGATCATACCGACAATAATGCACCGGATCTCATCAGAACTCCGAAGCTAAGCGTGCTTGGGCGAGAGTAGTACTAGGATGGGTGACCCCCTGGGAAGTCCTCGTGTTGCACCCCTCTTTGCTTTTACGAGGGATCTATTTTGTTGTTTTCTACTTTTTTAATTTTATCTCGAGCCCTTAATAATTTTTTTCGAATTCTGATATGTCCATACTAAGTCCTCGTGGTTATTCACATCCGGGACCTACGTTCCTGACTCAAAAGTGCGTCTAGCATGTCAAAGACTACCCGGAAGTCTCACCGTATTGAACAATAAAAGAATAGAATGCGGTGTTATAAATGGGTGTGATCATACGAGCACTAATGCACCGGATCCCATCAGAACTTCGAAGCTAAGCGTGCTTGGGCGAGAGTAGTACTAGGATGGGTGACCCCCTAGGAAGTCCTCGTGTTGCACCCCTTTTTGCTTCTACGAGGTCTCTATTTTTTTATTTTTCTACTTTTTTACCTCTATCTCGAGCCCGTAATAATTTTTCTCAAATTACGATATGTCCATACTAAGTCCTCGTGGTTATTCACATACGGGACCCACGTTCCCGACTCAAAAGTGCATCTATCATGACAAAGACTACCCGGAAGTCTCACCATACTGAACTATAAAAGAATAGAATGTGGTGTTATAAATGGGTGCGATCATACCAGCACTAATGCATCGGATCCCTTCAGAACTCCAAAGCTAAGCGTGCTTGGGCGAGAGTAGTACTAGGATGGGTGACCCCCGGGGAAGTCCTCGTGTTGCACCCATTTTTTGCTTCTATGTGGTCTCTATTTTTTGTTTTTATACTTTTTTACTTCTATCTCGAGCCCTTAATAATTGTTCTTGAATTCCGATCTGTCTATACTAAGTCCTCGTGGTTGTTCACATCTGGGGCCCATGTTCCCGACTAAAAAATGCATCTATCATGACAAGGATCACTTGGAAGTCTCACAGCATTGAACTAAAGAGAATAGAATGAGGTGTTACAAATGATTGTGCTCATACTAGCACTAATGCATCAGATCCCATTAGAACTCCGAAGTTAAGCGTGCTTGGGCGAGAGTCGTAGTAAGATTGGTGATCCCCTAGGAAGTCCTCGTGTTGCACCCTTTTTTGCTTCTACGAGGTCTCTATTTTTTTGTTTTTTTTACTTTTTTACTTCTATCTTGAGCCCTTAATAATTTTTCTCGAATTCTGATATGTCCATACTAAGTCCTCGTGGTTATTCACATCCGGGATCCACGTTCCGGACTCAAAAGTGCATCTATCACGACAAAGACTACCCTAAAGTCTCACCATACTGAACTATAAAAGAATAGAATGTGGTGTTATAAATTGGTGCGACCATACCAGCACTAATGCACCAGATCCCATCAGAACTCCGAAGCTAAGCGTGCTTGGGCGAGACTAGTACTAGGATGGGTGATCCCCTGGGAAGTCCTCATGTTGCACCCCTTTTTGCTTATATAAGGTCTCTATTTTTTTGTTTTTCTACTTTTTTACTTCTATCTCGAGCCCTTAATAATTATTCTCGAATTCCGATATGTCCATACTAAGTCATCGTGGTTATTCACATTCGGCACCCACGTTCCCGACTCAAAAGTGCGTTCATCACGACAAAGACTACCCGAAGGTCTCACTGTGTTGAACTATAAAAGAATAGAATGCAGTGTTATAAATAGGTGCGATCATACGAGCATTAATTCACCGGACCCCATTAGAACTCCGAAGCTAAGCGTGCTTGGGCGAGAGTAGTACTAGGATGGGTGACTCCCTGGGAAGTCCTCATGTTGCACCCTTTTTTGCGTCTACGAGGTCTCTATTTTTTGTTTTTCTACTTTTTAACTTCTATCTCGAGCCCTTATATTTTTTCTCGAATTCCGATATGTCCATACTATGGCCTCGTGGTTATTCACATCCGGGACCCACGTTCTCGACTCAAAAGTGTGTCTATCATGACAAAGACTACCCGGAAGTCTCACCGTATTGAACTATAAAATAATAGAATGCAATGTTATAAAAGGGTGCGATCATACCAGCACTAATGCACCGGATCCCATCAGAACTCCAAAGCTAAGCGTGCTTGGGAAAGAGTAGTACTAGGATGGGTGACTCCCTGGGAAGTCCTCGTGTTGCACCCTTTTTTGCTTCTACGAGGTCTCTATTTTTTTGTTTTTCTACTTTTTTACTTCTATCGCGAGCCCTTAATAATTTTTCCCGAATTCCGATATGTCCATACTATGGCCATGGTTATTCACATCTGGGACCCACGTTCTCGACTCAAAAGTGCGTTTATCATGACAAAGACTACCTGGAAGTCTGACCGTATTGAACTATAAAAGAATAGAATGCGGTGTTATAAAAGGGTGCGATCATACCAACACTAATGCACCGGATCCCATCAGAACTCCGAACCTAAGCGTGCTTGGGCGAGAGTAGTATTAGGATGGGTGACTCCCTGGGAAGTCCTCGTGTTGCACCCCTCTTTGCTTTTACGAGGGATCTATTTTTTTGTTTTCTACTTTTTTAATTTTATCTCGAGCCCTTAATAATTTTTTTCGAATTCTGATATGTCCATACTAAGTCCTCGTGGTTATTCACATCCGGGACCTACGTTCCTGACTCAAAAGTGCGTCTAGCATGTCAAAGACTACCCGAAAGTCTCACTGTATTGAACAATAAAAGAATAGAATGCGGTGTTATAAATGGGTGTGATCATACGAGCATTAATGCACCGGATCCCATCAGAACTTCGAAGCTAAGCGTGCTTGGGCGACAGTAGTACTAGGATGGGTGACCCCCTAGGAAGTCCTCGTGTTGCACCCCTTTTTGCTTCTACGAGGTCTCTATTTTTTTATTTTTCTACTTTTTTACCTCTATCTCGAGCCCGTAATAATTTTTCTCAAATTACGATATGTCCATACTAAGTCCTCGTGGTTATTCACATACGGGACCCACGTTCCCGACTCAAAAGTGCATCTATCACGACAAAGACTACCCGGAAGTCTCACCATACTGAACTATAAAAGAATAGAATGTGGTGTTATAAATGGGTGCGATCATACCAGCACTAATGCACCGGATCCCTTCAGAACTCCAAAGCTAAGCGTGCTTGGGCGAGAGTAGTACTAGGATGGGTGACCCCCGGGGAAGTCCTCGTGTTGCACCCATTTTTTGCTTCTATGTGGTCTCTATTTTTTGTTTTTATACTTTTTTACTTCTATCTCGATCCCTTAATAATTTTTCTTGAATTCCGATCTGTCTATACTAAGTCCTCGTGGTTATTCACATCTGGGGCCCATGTTCCCGACTAAAAAATGCATCTATCACGACAAGGATCACTCGGAAGTCTCACCGCATTGAACTAAAGAGAATAGAATGAGGTGTTACAAATGAGTGTGATCATACTAGCACTAATGCATCAGATCCCATTAGAACTCCGAAGTTAAGCGTGCTTGGGCGAGAGTCGTAGTAAGATTGGTGATCCCCTAGGAAGTCCTCGTGTTGCACCCTTTTTTGCTTCTACGAGGTCTCTATTTTTTGTTTTTTTTACTTTTTTACTTCTATCTCGAGCCCTTAATAATTTTTCTCGAATTCTGATATGTCCATACTAAGTCCTCGTGGTTATTCACATCCGGGACCCACGTTCCTGACTCAAAAGTACATCTATCACGACAAAGACTACCCGAAAGTCTCACCATACTGAACTATAAAAGAATAGAATGTGGTGTTATAAATTGGTGCGATCATACCAGCACTAATGCACCAGATCCCATCAGAACTTCGAAGCTAAGCGTGCTTGGGCGAGACTAGTACTAGGATGGGTGATCCCCTGGGAAGTCCTCATGTTGCACCCCTTTTTGCTTCTATAAGGTCTCTATTTTTTTGTTTTTCTACTTTTTTACTTCTATCTCGAGCCCTTAATAATTATTCTCGAATTCCGATATGTCCATACTAAGTCATCGTGGTTATTCACATTCGGGACCCACGTTCCCGACTCAAAAGTGCGTTCATCACGACAAAGACTACCCGAAAGTCTCACTGTGTTGAACTATAAAAGAATAGAATGCAGTGTTATAAATAGGTGCGATCATACGAGCATTAATTCACCGGACCCCATTAGAACTCCGAAGCTAAGCGTGCTTGGGCGAGAGTAGTACTAGGATAGGTGACTCCCTGGGAAGTCCTCATGTTGCACCCTTTTTTGCTTCTACGAGGTCTCTATTTTTTGTTTTTCTACTTTTTTACTTCTATCTCGAGCCCTTATAATTTTTCTCGAATTCCGATATGTCCATACTATGGCCTCGTGGTTATTCACATCCGGGACCCACGTTCTCGACTCAAAGGTGCGTCTATCAAGACAAAGACTACCAGGAAGTCTCACCGTATTGAACTATAAAAGAATAGAATGCAGTGTTATAAAAGGGTGCGATTATACCAGCACTAATGCACCGGATCCCATCAGAACTCCGAAGCTAAGCGTGCTTGGGCGAGAGTAGTGCTAGGATGGGTGACTCCCTGGGAAGTCCTCGTGTTGCACCCTTTTTTGCTTCTACGAGGTCTCTATTTTTTGTTTTTTTTACTTTTTTACTTCTATCTCGAGCCCTTAATAATTTTTCTCGAATTCTGATATGTCCATACTAAGTCCTCGTGGTTATTCACATCCGGGACCCACGTTCCTGACTCAAAAGTACATCTATCACGACAAAGACTACCCGAAAGTCTCACCATACTGAACTATAAAAGAATAGAATGTGGTGTTATAAATTGGTGCGATCATACCAGCACTAATGCACCAGATCCCATCAGAACTTCGAAGCTAAGCGTGCTTGGGCGAGACTAGTACTAGGATGGGTGATCCCCTGGGAAGTCCTCATGTTGCACCCCTTTTTGCTTCTATAAGGTCTCTATTTTTTTGTTTTTCTACTTTTTTACTTCTATCTCGAGCCCTTAATAATTATTCTCGAATTCCGATATGTCCATACTAAGTCATCGTGGTTATTCACATTCGGGACCCACGTTCCCGACTCAAAAGTGCGTTCATCACGACAAAGACTACCCGAAAGTCTCACTGTGTTGAACTATAAAAGAATAGAATGCAGTGTTATAAATAGGTGCGATCATACGAGCATTAATTCACCGGACCCCATTAGAACTCCGAAGCTAAGCGTGCTTGGGCGAGAGTAGTACTAGTATGGGTGACTCCCTGGGAAGTCCTCATGTTGCACCCTTTTTTGCTTCTACGAGGTCTCTATTTTTTGTTTTTCTACTTTTTTACTTCTATCTCGAGCCCTTATAATTTTTCTCGAATTCCGATATGTCCATACTATGGCCTCGTGGTTATTCACATCCGGGACCCACGTTCTCGACTCAAAAGTGCGTCTATCACGACAAAGACTACCAGGAAGTCTCACCGTATTGAACTATAAAAGAATAGAATGCAGTGTTATAAAAGGGTGCGATTATACCAGCACTAATGCACCGGATCCCATCAGAACTCCGAAGCTAAGCGTGCTTGGGCGAGAGTAGTACTAGGATGGGTGACTCCCTGGGAAGTCCTCGTGTTGCACCCTTTTTTGCTTCTACGAGGTCTCTATTTTTTTGTTTTTCTACTTTTGTATTTCTATCTCGAGCCCTTAATAATTTTTCTCGAATTCTGATATGTCCATACTATGGCCTCGTGGTTATTCACATCCGGGACCCACATTCTCGACTCAAAAGTGCGTCTATCACGACAAAGACTACCCGGAAGTCTAACCGTATTGAAATATAAAAGAATAGAATGCGGTGTTATAAAAGGGTGCGATCATACCAACACTAATGCACCAGATCCCATCAGAACTCCGAAGCTAAGCATGCTTGGGCGAGAGTAGTACTAGGATGGGTGACCCCCTGGGAAGTCCTCGTGTTGCACCCCTTTTTGCTTCTACGAGGGATCTATTTTTTTGTTTTCTACATTTTTACTTCTATCTCGAGCCCTTAATAATTTTTTTCGAATTCCGATATGTCCATACTAAGTCCTCGTGGTTATTCACATCCGAGACCTACGTTCCCGACTCAAAAGTGCGTCTAGCATGACAAAGATTACCCGGAAGTCTCACCATATTGAACAATAAAAGAATAGAATGCGGTGTTATAAATGGGTGTGATCATACGAGCACTAATGCACCGGATCCCTAAAGAACTCCGAAGCTAAGCGTGCTTAGGCGAGAGTGGTACTAGGATGGGTGACCCCCTTTGAAGTCCTCATGTTGCACCCCTTTTTGCTTCTACGAGGTCTTTATTTTTTTATTTTTCTACTTTTTTACTTCTATCTCGAGCCCTTAATAATTTTTCTCGAATTATGATATGTCCATACTAAGTCCTCGTGGTTATTCACATACGGGACCCACGTTCCCGACTCAAAAGTGCATCTATCACGACAAAGACTACCCGGAAGTCTCACCATACTGAACTATAAAAGAATAGAATGTGGTGTTATAAATGGGTGCGATCATACCAGCACTAATGCATCGGATCCCTTCCGAACTCCGAAGCTAAGCGTGCTTGGGCAAGAGTAGTACTAGGATGGGTGACCCCCGGGGAACTCCTCGTGTTGCACCCATTTTTTGCTTCTACGTGATCTCTATTTTTTGTTTTTATACATTTTTACTTCTATCTCGAGCCCTTAATAATTTTTCTTGAATTCCGATCTGTCCATACTAAGTCCTCGTGGTTATTCACATCTGGGGCCCATGTTCCCAACTAAAAAATGCATCTATCACGACAAGGATCACTCGGAAGTCTCACCACATTGAACTAAAGAGAATAGAATGAGGTGTTCCAAATGAGTGTGATCATACTAGCACTAATGCATCGGATCCCATTAGAACTCCGAAGTTAAGCGTGCTTGGGCGAGAGTAGTAGTAAGATTGGTGATCCCCTCGGAAGTCCTCGTGTTGCACCCCTTTTTGCTTCTACGAGGTCTCTATTTTTTATTTTTTTACTTTTTTACTTCTATCTCGAGCCCTTACTAATTTTCCTCGGATTTTGATATGTACATACTAAGTCCTCGTGGTTATTCACATACGGGACCCGCGTTTCCGACTCAAAAGTGCATCTATCACGACAAAGACTACCCGAAAGTCTCACCGTACTGAACTATAAAAGAATAGAATGTGGTGTTATAAATTGGTGCGATCATACCAGCACTAATGCACCAGATCCCATCAGAACTCCGAAGCTAAGCGTGCTTGGGCGAGAGTAGTACTAGGATGGGTGACCCCCTGCGAAGTCCTCGTGTTGCACCCATTTTTTGCTTCTACATGGTCTCTATTTTTCTTGGTTTTCTACTTTTTTACTTCTATCTCGAGCCCTTAATAATTTTTCTCGAATTCCGATATGTCCATACTAAGTCCTCGTGGTTATTCACATCCGGAACCCACGTTCCCAACTCAAAAATGCGTCTATCACGACAAGGATCACTAGAAAGTCCCACCGCATTGAACTAAAGAGAATATAATGAGGTGTTACAAATGGCTGCTATCATACCAGCACTAATGCATCGGATCCCATTAGAAATCCAAAGTTAAGCCTGCTTAGGCGAGAGTAGTACTAGGATGGATGATCCCCTGGGAAGTCCTCATGTTGCACCCCTTTTTGCTTCTACGAGGTCTCTATTTTTCTTGTTTTTCTACTTTTTTACTTCTATCTCGAGCCCTTAATAATTTTTCTTGAATTCCGATCTGTCTATACTAAGTCCTTGTGGTTATTCACATCTGGGGCCCATGTTCCCGACTAAAAAATGCATCTATCATGACAAGGATCACTCGGAAGTCTCACCGCATTGAACTAAAGAGAATAGAATGAGGTGTTACAAATGATTGTGATCATACTAGCACTAATGCATCAGATCCCATTAGAACTCCGAAGTTAAGCGTGCTTGGGCGAGAGTCGTAGTAAGATTGGTCATCCCCTAGGAAGCCCTCGTGTTGCACCCTTTTTTGCTTCTACGAGGTCTCTATTTTTTTGTTTTTTTTACTTTTTTACTTCTATCTTGAGCCCTTAATAATTTTTCTCGAATTCTGATATGTCCATACTAAGTCCTCGTGGTTATTCACATCCGGGATCCACGTTCCCGACTCAAAAGTGCATCTATCACGACAAAGACTACCCGAAAGTCTCACCATACTGAACTATAAAAGAATAGAATGTGGTGTTATAAATTGGTGCGATCATACCAGCACTAATGCACCAGATCCCATCAGAACTCCGAAGCTAAGCGTGCTTGGGCGAGACTAGTACTAGGATGGGTGATCCCCTGGGAACTCCTCATGTTGCACCCCTTTTTGCTTCTATAAGGTCTCTATTTTTTTGTTTTTCTACTTTTTTACTTCTATCTCGAGCCCTTAATAATTATTCTCGAATTCCGATATGTCCATACTAAGTCATCGTGGTTATTCACATTCGGGACCCACGTTCCCGACTCAAAAGTGCGTTCATCACGACAAAGACTACCCGAAGGTCTCACTGTGTTGAACTATAAAAGAATAGAATGCAGTGTTATAAATAAGTGCGATCATACGAGCATTAATTCACCGGACCCCATTAGAACTCCGAAGCTAAGCGTGCTTGGGCGAGAGTAGTACTAGGATGGGTGACTCCCTGGGAAGTCCTCATGTTGCACCCTTTTTTGCTTCTACGAGGTCTCTATTTTTTGTTTTTCTAGTTTTTAACTTCTATCTCGAGCCCTTATATTTTTTCTCGAATTCCGATATGTCCATACTATGGCCTCGTGGTTATTCACATCCGGGACCCACGTTCTAGACTCAAAAGTGCGTCTATCATGACAAAGACTACCCGGAAGTCTCACCGTATTGAACTATAAAAGAATAGAATGCAATGTTATAAAAGGGTGCGATCATACCAGCACTAATGCACCGGATCCCATCAGAACTCGAAAGCTAAGCGTGCTTGGGAAAGAGTAGTACTAGGATGGGTGACTCCCTGGGAAGTCCTCGTGTTGCACCCTTTTTTGCTTCTACGAGGTCTCTATTTTTTTGTTTTCCTACTTTTTTACTTCTATCGCGAGCCCTTAATAATTTTTCCCGAATTCCGATATGTCCATACTATGGCCTCGTGGTTATTCACATCTGGGACCCACGTTCTCGACTCAAAAGTGCGTTTATCACGACAAAGACTACCTGGAAGTCTGACCGTATTGAACTATAAAAGAATAGAATGCGGTGTTATAAAAGGGTGCGATCATACCAACACTAATGCACCGGATCGCATCAGAACTTTGAAGCTAAGCGTGCTTGGGCGAGAGTAGTACTAGGATGGGTGACCCCCTGGGAAGTCCTCGTGTTGCACCCCTCTTTGCTTTTACGAGGGATCTATTTTTTTGTTTTCTACTTTTTTAATTTTATCTCGAGCCCTTAATAATTTTTTTCGAATTCTGATATGTCCATACTAAGTCCTCGTGGTTATTCACATCCGGGACCTACGTTCCTGACTCAAAAGTGCGTCTAGCATGTCAAAGACTACCCGGAAGTCTCACCGTATTGAACAATAAAAGAATAGAATGCGGTGTTATAAATGGGTGTGATCATACGAGCACTAATGCACTGGATCCCATCAAAACTTCGAAGCTAAGCGTGCTTGGGCGAGAGTAGTACTAGGATGGGTGACCCCCTAGGAAGTCCTCGTGTTGCACCCCTTTTTGCTTCTACGAGGTCTCTATTTTTTTATTTTTCTACTTTTTTACCTCTATCTCGAGCACGTAATAATTTTTCTCAAATTACGATATGTCCATACTAAGTCCTCGTGGTTATTCACATACGGGACCCACGTTCTCGACTCAAAAGTGCATCTATCACGACAAAGACTACCCGGAAGTCTCACCATACTGAACTATAAAAGAATAGAATGTGGTGTTATAAGTGGGTGCGATCATACCAGCACTAATGCACCGGATCCCTTCAGAACTCCAAAGCTATGCGTGCTTGGGCGAGAGTAGTACTAGGATGGGTGACCCCCGGGGAAGTCCTCGTGTTGCACCCATTTTTTGCTTCTATGTGGTCTCTATTTTTTGTTTTTATACTTTTTTACTTCTATCTCGATCCCTTAATAATTTTTCTTGAATTCCGATCTGTCTATACTAAGTCCTCATGGTTATTCACATCTGGGGCCCATGTTCCCGACTAAAAAATGCATCTATCACGACAAGGATCACTCGGAAGTCTCACCGCATTGAACTAAAGAGAATAGAATGAGGTGTTACAAATGAGTGTGATCATACTAGCACTAATGCATCAGATCCCATTAGAACTCCGAAGTTAAGCGTGCTTGGGCGAGAGTCGTAGTAAGATTGGTGATCCCCTATGAATTCCTCGTGTTGCACCCTTTTTTGCTTCTACGAGGTCTCTATTTTTTGTTTTTTTTTTTTACTTTTTTACTTCTATCTCGAGCCCTTAATAATTTTTCTCGAATTCTGATATGTCCATACTAAGTCCTCGTGGTTATTCACATCCGGGACCCACGTTCCTGACTCAAAAGTGCATCTATCACGACAAAGACTACCCGAAAGTCTCACCATACTGAACTATAAAAGAATAGAATGTGGTGTTATAAATTGTTGCGATCATACCAGCACTAATGCACCAGATCCCATCAGAACTCCGAAGCTAAGCGTGCTTGGGCGAGACTAGTACTAGGATGGGTGATCCCCTGGGAAGTCCTCATGTTGCACCCCTTTTTGCTTCTATAAGGTCTCTATTTTTTTGTTTTTCTACTTTTTTACTTCTATCTCGAGCCCTTAATAATTATTCTCGAATTCCGATATGTCCATACTAAGTCATCGTGGTTATTCACATTCGGGACCCACGTTCCCGACTCAAAAGTGCGTTCATCACGACAAAGACTACCCGAAAGTCTCACTGTGTTGAACTATAAAAGAATAGAATGCAGTGTTATAAATAGGTGCGATCATACGAGCATTAATTCACCGGACCTCATTAGAACTCCGAAGCTAAGCGTGCTTGGGCGAGAGTAGTACTAGGATGGGTGACTCCCTGGGAAGTCCTCATGTTGCACCCTTTTTTGCTTCTACGAGGTCTCTCTTTTATGTTTTTCTACTTTTTTACTTCTATCTCGAGCCTTATAATTTTTCTCGAATTCCGATATGTCCATACTATGGCCTCGTGGTTATTCACATCCGGGACCCACGTTCTCGACTCAAAAGTGTGTCTATCACGACAAAGACTACCAGGAAGTCTCACCGTATTGAACTATAAAAGAATAGAATGCAGTGTTATAAAAGGGTGCGATTATACCAGCACTAATGCACCGGATCCCATCAGAACTCCGAAGCTAAGCGTGCTTGGGCGAGAGTAGTACTAGGATGGGTGACTCCCTGGGAAGTCCTCGTGTTGCACCCTTTTTTGCTTCTACGAGGTCTCTATTTTTTTGTTTTTCTACTTTTGTATTTCTATCTCGAGCCCTTAATAATTTTTCTCGAATTCTGATATGTCCATACTATGGCCTCGTGGTTATTCACATCCGGGACCCACGTTCTCGACTCAAAAGTGCATCTATCACGACAACGACTACCCGGAAGTCTCACCGTATTGAACTATAAAAGAATAGAATACGGTGTTATAAATGGGTGCGATCATACCAGCACTAATGCATCGGATCCCTTCCGAACTCCGAAGCTAAGAGTGCTTGGGCAAGAGTAGTACTAGGATGGGTGACCCCCGGGGAACTCCTCGTGTTGCACCCATTTTTTGCTTCTACGTGATCTCTATTTTTTGTTTTTATACTTTTTTACTTCTATCTCGAGCCATTAATAATTTTTCTTGAATTCCGATCTGTCCATACTAAGTCCTCGTGGTGATTCACATCTGGGGCCCATGTTCCCGACTAAAAAATGCATCTATCACGACAAGGATCACTCGGAAGTCTCACCACATTGAACTAAAGAGAATAGAATGAGGTGTTCCAAATGAGTGTGATCATACTAGCACTAATGCATCGGATCCCATTAGAACTCCGAAGTTAAGCGTGCTTGGGCGAGAGTAGTAGTAAGATTGGTGATCCCCTAGGAAGTCCTCATGTTGCACCCCTTTATGCTTCTACGAGGTATTTATTTTTTATTTTTCTACTTTTTTACTTCTATCTCGAGCCCTTAATAATTTTTCTCGAATTATGATATGTCCATACTAAGTCCTCGTGGTTATTCACATACGGGACCCACGTTCCCGACTCAAAAGTGCATCTATCACGACAAAGACTACCCGGAAGTCTCACCATACTGAACTATAAAAGAATAGAATGTGGTGTTATAAATGGGTGCGATCATACCAGCACTAATGCATCGGATCCCTTCCGAACTCCGAAGCTAAGAGTGCTTGGGCAAGAGTAGTACTAGGATAGGTGACCCCCGGGGAACTCCTCGTGTTGCACCCATTTTTTGCTTCTACGTGATCTCTATTTTTTGTTTTTATACTTTTTTACTTCTATCTCGAGCCCTTAATAATTTTTCTTGAATTCCGATCTGTCCATACTAAGTCCTCGTGGTTATTCACATCTGGGGCCCATGTTCCCGACTAAAAAATGCATCTATCACGACAAGGATCACTCGGAAGTCTCACCACATTGAACTAAAGAGAATAGAATGAGGTGTTCCAAATGAGTGTGATCATACTAGCACTAATGCATCGGATCCCATTAGAACTCCGAAGTTAAGCGTGCTTGGGCGAGAGTAGTAGTAAGATTGGTGATCCCCTCGGAAGTCCTCGTGTTGCACCCCTTTTTGCTTCTACGAGGTCTCTATTTTTTATTTTTTTACTTTTTTACTTCTATCTCGAGCCCTTAATAATTTTTCTCGGATTTTGATATGTACATACTAAGTCCTCGTGGTTATTCACATACGGGACCCACGTTGCCGACTCAAAAGTGCATCTATCACGACAAAGCCTACCCGAAAGTCGCACCGTACTGAACTATAAAAGAATAGAATGTGGTGTTATAAATTGGTGCGATCATACCAGCACTAATGCACCAGATCCCATCAGAACTCCGAAGCTAAGCGTGCTTGGGCGAGAGTAGTACTAGGATGGGTGACCCCCTGCGAAGTCCTCGTGTTGCACCCATTTTTGCTTCTACATGGTCTCTTTTTTTCTTGGTTTTCTACTTTTTTACTTCTATCTCGAGCCCTTAATAATTTTTCTCGAATTCCGATATGTCCATACTAAGTCCTCGTGGTTATTCACATCCGGAACCCACGTTCCCGACTCAAAAATGCGTCTATCACGACAAGGATCACTAGAAAGTCCCACCGCATTGAACTAAAGAGAATATAATGAGGTGTTACAAATGGGTGCTATCATACCAGCACTAATGCATCGGATCCCATTAGAAATCCGAAGTTAAGCCTGCTTAGGCGAGAGTAGTACTAGGATGGGTGATCCCCTGGGAAGTCCTCGTGTTGCACCCCTTTTTGCTTCTACGAGGTCTCTATTTTTCTTGTTTTTCTACTTTTTTACTTCTATCTCGAGCCCTTAATAATTTTTCTCGAATTCCAATATGTCCATACTAAGTCCTCGTGGTTATTCACATCCGGGACCCATGTTCCCGACTCAAAAGTTCGTCTATCATGACAAAGACTACCCGGAAGTCTCACCGGGTTGAACTATAAAAGAATAGAATGTGGTGTTATAAATGGGTGTGATCATCGAGAACTAATGCACCAGACCCCATCAGAACTCCAAAGCTAAGCGTGCTTGGGCGAGAGTAGTACTAGGATGGGTGACCCCCTCGGAAGTCCTCATGTTGCACCCTTTTTTGCTTCTACGAGGTCTCTATTTTTTTTTTTTACTTTTTTACTTCTATCTCAAGCCCTTAATAATTTCACGAATTCCGATATGTCCATACTAAGTCCTCGTGGTTATTCACATCTGGGACCCACGTTCCCGACTCAAAAATGCGGATATCACGACAAATAATACCCGGAAGTCTCACTGTGTTGAACTATAAAAGAATAGAATACGGTGTTAAAATGGGTGCGATCATACCAGTACTAGTGCACCGGATCCCATTAGAACTCCAAAGCTAAGCGTGCTTGGGCGAGAGTAGTACTAGGATAGGCGACCCCCTGGGAAGTCCTCGTGTTGCGCCCCTTTTTGCTTCTACGAGGTCTCTATTTTTTTATTTTTCTACTTTTTTACTTCTATCTCGAGCCCTTAGTAATTTCTCGAATTTCGATATGTCCATACTAAGTCCTCATGGTTATTCACATCCGGGAACCATGTTCCCGACTCAAAAATGCATCTATCACGGCAAATACTACCCGGAAGTCTCACTGTGTTGAACTATAAAAGAATAGAATACGGTGTTAAAAATGGAGAGATCATACCAGCACTAGTGCACTGGATCCCATCAGAACTACGAAGCTAAGCCTGCTTGGGCGAGAGTAGTACTAGGATGGGTGACCCCATGGGAAGTCCTGGTGTTGCACCTTTTTTTACTTCTACAAGGTCTCTTTTTTTTGTTTTTCTACTTTTTTACTTCTTTCTCGAGCCCTTAACTCCAATATGTCCATACTAAGTCCTCGTGGTTATTAACATCCGTGACCTATGTTCCCGACTCAAAAGTGTGTCTATCACGACAAAGACTACCCGAAAGTCTCACCGTAATGAACTATAAAAGATTATAATGTGGTGTTATAAATGGGTGCGATCATACCAGCACTAATGCACCGGATCCCATCAGAACTCCGAAGCTAAGAGTGCTTGGGCGAGAGTAGTACTAGGATGGGTGACCCCCTGGGAAGTCCTCATGTTGCACCCCTTTTTGCTTCTACGAGGTTTCTATTTTTTAGTTTTTATACTTTTTTACTTCTATCTCGAGCCCTTAATCATTTTTCTTGAATTTCGATTTGTCCATACTAAGTCCTCGTGGTTATTCACATCCGGGAACCATGTTCCCGACTCAAAAGTGCGTTATTCATGACAAAGACTACCCGGAAGTCTCACCGTATTGAACTATAAAAGAATAGAATGCGTGTTATAAATGGGTGCGATCATACGAGTACTAATGCACCGGATCCCATCAGAACTCCGAAGTTAAGTGTGATTGGGCGAGACTAGTACTAGGATGGGTGATCCCCATGGAAGTTCTCATGTTAGACCCCTTTTTGCTTCTATGAGGTCTCTATTTTTTTTGTTTTTCTACTTTTTTACATCTATCTCGAGCCCTTAATAATTTTTCTCGAATTCCGATATATCCATACTAAGTCATCGTGGTTATTCACATTCGGGATCCACGTTCCCGACTCAAAAGTGCATTCATCACGATAAAGACTACCCGATAGTCTCACCGTGTTGAACTATAAAAGAATAGAATGCTGTGTTATAAATGGGTGCGATCATACGAGCACTAATTCACCGGACCCCATTAGAACTCCGAAGCTAAGTGTGCTTGGGCGAGAGTAGTACTAGGATGGGTGACTCCCTGGGAAGTCCTCTTGTTGCACCCTTTTTTGCTTGTACGAGGTCTCTATTTTTTTGTTTTTCTACTTTTTTACTTCTATCTCGAGCCCTTAATAAATTTTCTCGAATTCCGATATTTCCATACTATGGCCTCGTGGTTATTCACATCCGGGACCCACGTTCTCGACTCAAAAGTGCGTCTATCATGACAAAGACTACCCGGAAGTCTCAACGTATTGAACTATAAAAGAATAGAATGCAGTGTTATAAAAGGGTGCGATCATACCAGCACTAATACACCGGATCCAATCAGAACTCCGAAGCTAAGCGTGCTTGGGCGAGAGTAGTACTAGGATGGGTGACTCCCTGGGAAGTCCTCGTGTTGCACCCTTTTTTACTTGTACGAGGTCTCTATTTTTTTGTTTTTCTACTTTTTTACTTCTATCTCGAGCCCTTAATAATTTTTCTCAAATTCCGATATGTCCATACTATGGCCTCGTGGTTATTCACATCCGGGACCCACGTTCTCGACTCAAAAGTGCGTCTATCACGACAACGACTACCCGGAAGTCTCACCGTATTGAACTATAAAAGAATAGAATGCGGTGTTATAAAAGGATGCGATCATACCAACACTAATGCACCGGATCCCATCAGAACTCCGAAGCTGAGCGTGCTTGGGCGAGAGTAGTACTAGGGTGGGTAACCCCCTGGGAAGTCCTTGTGTTGCACCCCTTTTTGCTTCTACGAGGGACCTATTTTTTTGTTTGCTACTTTTTTACTTCTATCTCGAGCCCTTAATAATTTTTTTTCGAATTCCGATATGTCCATACTATGTCCTCGTGGTTATTCACATCCGGGACCTACGTTCCTGACTCAAAAGTGCGTCTAGCACGACAAAGACTACCGGGAAGTCTCACCGTAATGAAAAATAAAAGAATAGAATGCGGTGTTATAAATGGGTGCAATCGTACGAGCACTAATGCACCAGATCCCATCAGAACTCCGAATCTAAGCGTGCTTGGGCGAGAGTAGTACTAGGATGGGTGACCCCCTAGGAAGTCCTCGTGTTGCACCCCTTTTTGCTTCTACGAGGTCTCTATTTTTTTATTTTTCTACTTTTTTACTTCTATCTCGAGCCCTTAATATTTTTTCTCGAATTACGATATGTCCATACTAAGTCCTCGTGGTTATTCACATACGGGACCCACATTCCTGACTCAAAAGTGCATCTATCACGACAAAGACTACCCGGAAGTCTCACCATACTGAACTATAAAAGAATAGAATGTGGTGTTATAAATGGGTGCGATCATACCAGCACTAATGCATCGGATCCCTTCAGAACTCCGAAGCTAAGCATGCTTGGGCGAGAGTAGTACTAGGATGGGTGACCCCCGGGGAAATCCTCGTGTTGCACCCATTTTTTGCTTCTACGTGGTCTCTATTTTTTGTTTTTATACTTTTTTACTTCTATCTCGAGCCCTGAATAATTTTTCTTAAATTCCGATCTGTCCATACTAAGTCCTCGTGGTTATTCACATATGCGGCCCATGTTCCCGACTAAAAAATGCATCAATGACGACAAGGATCACTCGGAAGTCTGACCGCATTGAACTAAAGAGAATAGAACGAGGTGTTACAAATGAGTGTGATCATACCAGCACTAATGCATCGGATCCCATTAGAACTCCGAAGTTAAGCGTGCTTGGGCGAGAGTAGTAGTAAGATTGGTGATCCCCTGGGAAGTCCTCGTGTTGCACCCCTTTTTGCTTCTACGAGGTCTCTATTTTTTGTTTTTTTACTTTTTTACTTCTATCTCGAGCCCTTAATAATTTTTCTCGAATTCTGATATGTCCATACTAAGTCCTCGTGGTTATTCATATCTGGGACCCACGTTCCCGACTCAAAAGTGCATCTATCACGACAAAGACTACACGAAAGTCTCACCATACTGAACTATAAAAGAATAGAATGTGGTGTTATAAATTGGTGCGATCATACCGGCACTAATGCACCAGATCCCATTAGAACTCCGAAGCTAAGCGTGCTTGGGCGACAGTAGTACTAGGATGGGTGACCCCCTGCGAAGTCCTCGTGTTGCACCCCTTTTTGCTTCTACGAGGTCTCTATTTTTTTTTACTTTTTTACTTCTATTTCAAGCCCTTAATAATTTCACGAATTCCGATATGTCCATACTAAGTCCTCGTGGTTATTCACATCCGGGACCCACGTTCCCGACTCAAAAATGCGTATATCATGACAAATACTACCCGAAAGTCTCACTGTGTTGAACTATAAAAGAATAGAATACGGTGTTAAAATGGGTCCCATCATACCAGCACTAGTGCACCGGATCTCATGAGAACTCCAAAGCTAAGCGTGCTGGGGCGAGAGTAGTACTAGGATAGGTGACCCCCTGGGAAGTCCTCGTGTTGCGCCCCTTTTTGCTTCTACGAGGTCTCTATTTTTTTATTTTTCTACTGTTTTACTTCTATCTCGAGCCCTTAATAATTTCTCGAATTCCGATATGTCCATACTAAGTACTCATGGTTATTCACATCCGGGAACCATGTTCCCGACTCAAAAATGCGTCTATCACGACAAATACTACCCGGATGTCTCACTGTATTGAACTATAAAAGAATAGAATACGGTGTTAAAAATGGGGGTGATCATACCAGCACTAGTGCACCGAATCCCATCAGAACTCCGAAGCTAAGCGTGCTTGGGCGAGAGTAGTACTAGGATGGGTGACCCCGTGGGAAGTCCTCGTGTTGCACCTTTTTTGTTTCTACGAGGTCTCTTTTTTTATTTTTCTACTTTTTTACTTCTTTCTCGAGCTCTTAACTCCAATATGTCCATACTAAGTCCTCGTGGTTATTCACATCCGGGACCTACGTTACGGACTCAAAAGTGTGTCTATCACGACAAAGACTACCCGGAAGTCTCACCGTAATGAACTATAAAAGAGTAGAATGTGGTGTTATAAATGGGTGCGATCATACCAGCACTAATGCACCAGATCCCATCAGAACTCCAAAGCTAAGAGTGCTTGGGCGAGAGTGGTACTAGGATGGGTGACCCTCTGGGAAGTCCTCATGTTGCACCCCTTTTTGCTTCTACGAGGTCTCTATTTTTTTGTTTTTATACTTTTTTACTTCTATCTCGAGCCCTTAATAATTTTTCTTGAATTTCGATCTGTCCATACTAAGTCCTCGTGGTTATTCACCTCCGGGGCCCATGTTCCCGACTCAAAAATGCGTCTATCACGACATGGATCACTCGAAAGTCTCACCGCATTGAGCTAAAGAGAATATAATGAGGTGTTACAAATGGGTGCGATCATACCAGTACTAATGCATCGGATCCCATTAGAACTTCGAAGTTAAGCGTGCTTGGGCTAGAGTAGTACTAGGATGGGTGATCCCCTGGGAAGTCCTCGTGTAGCACCCCTTTTTGCTTCTACGAGGTCTCTATTTTTCTTGTTTTTCTACTTTTTTACTTCTATCTCGAGCCCTTAATAATTTTTCTCGAATTCCGATATGTCCATACTAAGTCCTCGTGGTTATTCACATCCGGGACCCATGTTCCCGACTCAAAAGTGCGTCTATCATGACAAAGACTACCCGGAAGTCTCACCGTGTTGAACTATAAAAGAATAGAATGTGGTGTTATAAATGGGTGCCATCATATGAGCACTAATGCACCAGACCCCATCAGAACTCCGAAGCTAAGCGTGCTTGGGCGAGAGTAGTACTAGGATGGGTGACCCCCTGGGATGTCCTCATATTGCACCCCTTTTTGCTTCTACGAGGTCTCTATTTTTTTTTACTTTTTTACTTCTATCTCAAGCCCTTAATAATTTCTCGAATTCCGATATGTCCATACTAAGTCCTCGTGGTTATTCACATCCGCGACCTACGTTCCAGACTCAAAAATGCGTATATCATGACAAATACTACCCAGAAGTCTCACTGTGTTGAACTATAAAAGAATAGAATACGGTGTTAAAATGGGTGCGATCATACCAGCACTAGTGCACCGGATCCCATTAGAATTCCAAAGCTAACCGTGCTTGGGCGAGAGTAGTACTAGGATAGGTGACCCCCTGGGAAGTCCTCGTGTTGCACCCTTTTTGCTTCTACGAGGGATCTATTTTTTTGTTTTCTACTTTTTTACTTCTATCTCGAGCCCTTAATAATTTTTTTCGAATTCCGATATGTCCATAGTAAGTCCTTGTGGTTATTCACATCTGGGGCCCATGTTCCCGACTAAAAAATGCATCTATCACGACAAGAATCACTCGGAAGTCTCACCGCATTGAACAAAAGAGAATAGAATGAGGTGTTACAAATGAGTGTGATCATACCAGCACTAATGCATCGGATCCCATTAGAACTCCGAAGTTAAGCGTGCTTGGGCGAGAGTAGTAGTAAGATTGGTGATCCCCTGGGAAGTACTCATGTTGCACCCCTTTTTGCTTCTACGAGGTCTCTATTTTTTTGTTTTTTTTTACTTTTTTACTTCTATCTCGAGCCCTTAATAATTTTTCTCGAATTCTGATATGTCCATACTAAGTCCTCGTGGTTATTCACATCCAGGACCCACATTCCCGACTCAAAAGTGCATCTATCATGACAAAGACTACCCGAAAGTCTCACCATACTGAACTATAAAACAATAGAATGTGGTGTTATAAATTGGAGCGATCATACCAGCACTAATGCACCGGATCCCATCAGAACTCCGAAGCTAAGCGTGCTTGGGCGAGAGTAGTACTAGGATGGGTGACCCCTGCGAAGTCCTAGTGTTGCACCCATTTTTTACTTCTACGTGGTCTCTATTTTTCTTGTTTTTCTACTTTTTTACTTCTATCTCGAGCCCTTAATAATTTTTCTCGAATTCCGATATGTCCATACTAAGTCCTCGTGGTTATTCACATCCGGGACCCACGTTCCCGACTCAAAAATGCGTCTATCACGAAAAGGATCACTAGAAAGTCTCACCGCATTGAACTAAAGAGAATAGAATGAGGTGTTACAAATGGGTGCTATCATACCAGCACTAATGCATCGGATCCCATTAGAACTCCGAACTTAAGCATGCTTAGGCGAGAGTAGTACTAGGATGGGTAATCCCCTGGGAAGTCCTCGTGTTGCACCCCTTTTTGCTTCTACGAGGTCTCAATTTTCCTTGTTTTTCTACTTTTTTTACTTCTATCTCGAGCCCTTAATAATTTCTCGAATTCCGATATGTCCATACTAAGTCCTCATGGTTATTCACATACGGGAACCATGTTCCCAACGCAAAAATGCGTCTATCACGACAAATACTACCCAGAAGTCTCACTGTGTTGAACAATAAAAGAATAGAATACGGTGTTAAAAATGGGGGCGATCATACCAGCACTAGTGCACTGGATCCCATCAGAACTCCGAAGCTATGCGTGCTTGGGCGAGAGCAGTACTAGGATGGGTGACCCCGTGGGAAGTCCTCGTGTTGCACCTTTTTTTGCTTCTACGAGGTCTTTTTTTTTTTGTTTTTCTACTTTTTTACTTCTTTCTCGAGCCCTTAACTCCGATATGTCCATACTAAGTCCTCGTGGTTATTCACATCCGGGACCTACGTTCCTGACTCAAAAGTGCGACTATCACAACAAAGACTACCCGGAAGTCTCACCGTAATGAACTATAAAAGAGTAGAATGTGGTGTTATAAATGGGTGCGATCATACCAGCACTAATGCACCGGATCCCATCAGAACTCCGAAGCTAAGAGTGCTTGGGTGAGAGTAGTACTAGGATGGGTGACCCCCTGGGAAGTCCTCATGTTGCACCCCTTTTTGCTTATACGAGGTCTCTATTTTTTTGTTTTTATACTTTTTTAATTCTATCTCGAGCCCTTAATAATTTTTCTTGAATTTTGATCTGTCCATACTAAGTCCTCGTGGTTATTCACCTCCGGGGCCCACGTTCCCGACTCAAAAATGCGTCTATCATGACATGGATCACTCGAAAGTCTCACCACATTGAACTAAAGAGTGTATAATGAGGTGTTACAAATGGGTGCGATCATACCAGTACTAATGCATTGGATCCCATTAGAACTTCGAAGTCAAGCGTGCTTGGGCGAGAGTAGTACTAGGATGGGTGATCCCCTGGGAAGTCCTTGTATTGCACCCCTTTTTGCTTCCACGAGATCTCTATTTTTTTATTTTTCTACTTTTTTTACTTCTATCTCGAGCCCTGAATAATTTTTCTTGAATTTCGATCTGTCCATACCAAGTCCTCGTGGTTATTCACATCCGGGACCCACGTTCCCGACTCAAAAGTGCGTCTATCACGACAAAGACTACCCGGAAGTCTCACCGTTTTGAACTATAAAAGAATAGAATGCAGTGTTATAAATGGGTGTGATCATACGCGCACTAATGCACTTGATCCCATCAGAACTCCAAAGCTAAGCGTGCTTGGGCGAGAGTAGTACTAGGATGGTTGCACCCCTTTTTGCTTCTACGAGGTCTCTATTATTTTATTTTTCTACTTTTTTACTTCTATCTCGAGCCCTTATAATTTCTCGAATTACGATATGTCCATACTATATCCTCATGGTTATTCACATCCGGGACCCACGTTCCCGACTCAAAAATGCATCTATCACGACAAAGACTACCCGGAAGGCTCACCATACTGAACTATAAAAGAATAGAATGTGGTGTTATAAATGGGTGCGATCATACCAGCACTAATGCATCGGATCCCATCAGAACTCCAAAGCTAAGTGTGCTTGGGCGAGAGTAGTACTAGGATGGGTGACCCCCCTGGAAATTCCTAGTGATGCACCCCTTTTTGCTTCTACGAGGTCTCTATTTATTTGTTTTTCTACTTTTTTACTTCTATCTCGAGCCCTTAATAATTTTTCTTGAATTCCTATCTCTCCATACTAAGTCATCGTGGTTATTCACATCCAGGGCCCACATTCCCGACTCAAAAATGCGTCTATCACGACAAGGATCACTCGGAAGTCTCACCGCATTGAACTACAAAGAATAGAATGGGGTGTTACAGGTGGGTGCGATCGTATCAGCACTAATGCATCGGATCCCATTAGAACTCCGAAGTTAAGCGTGCTTGGGCGAGAGTAGTACTAGGATGGGCGATCCCCTGGGAAGTCCTCGTGTTGCACCCCGGCAGTTTGCAACCCTTGCCCGAAAAGTCATCCAACGACGATTTGGGGCTAGATTTTCAACCGGATATCCAATATCTATATTTTTCGACTTTCATATCTACAATATAATTCACATTTCCCAGAAATTTAAGATTTATATATAGACATAAACTTACGAAAAATACAACCACAATGAATGAAAAACATACACCACGATTATGACTATAAATGATTCCAAATCATTCACCATCTAATCAAGCATTCCAAATGCCAATATCGTATATATGATTGCAAGACCTACGCTCTGATACCACTGTTGGGATTCGGTGCCTAAAATGAAGGCCCAACAAAAGCGGTAAAATGAAAATTAATTCGATTAGAATCCCTACGAGGTCTGATCGAGCTACGTATATACGAATATAAAACGAAACACAAGAGACTACCCGGACCCACGTTCCCCACTCAAAAGTGCATCTATCACGACAAAGACTACCCGGAAGTCTCACCATATTGAACTATAAAAGAATATAATGCGGTGTTATAAAAGGGTGCGATCATACCAGCACTAATGCACCGGATCCCATCAAAACTCCGAAGCTTAGCGTGCTTGGGCGAGAGTAGTATTATGATGGGTGACCCCCTGGGATGTCCTCATGTTGCACCCCTTTTTGCTTCTACGAGGTCTCTATTTTTTTGTCCATAAAATGTCCTCGTGGTTATTCACATCCAGGACCCACGTTCCCCACTCAAAAGTGCGTCTATCACGACAAAGACTACCCGGAAGTGTCACCATGCTGAACTATAAAAGAATAGAATGTGGTGTTATAAAAGGGTGCGATCATACAAGCACTAATGCACCGGATCCCATCAAAACTCCGAAGCTTAGCGTGCTTGGGCGAGAGTAGTATTATGATGGGTGACCCCCTGGGAAGTCCTCATGCTGCACCCCTTTTTGCTTCTACGAGGTCTCTATTTTTTGTTTTTCTACTTTTTTACTTCTATCTCGAGCCCTTGATAATTTTTCTCGAATTCCGATATGTCCATACTAAGTCCTTGTGGTTATTCACATCTAGCACCCACGTTCCCGACTAAAAAATGCGTCTATCATGACAAGTACTACCCGGAAGTCTCAGTGGGTTGAACTATAAAAGAATAGAATATGGGTTGAACTATAAAATGCGTCTATAAATGAGCGATCATACCAGCACTAGTGCACTGGATCCCATCAGAACTCCGAAGCTAAGCGTGCTTGGGCGAGAGTAGTACTAGGTTGGGTGACCCCCTGGGAAGTCCTCGTGTTGCACACTTTTTTTGCTTCTATGAGGTCTTTTTTTTTTGGTTTTTCTACTTTTTTTATTTATATCTCAAGCCCTTAATAATTTTTCTCGAATTCCGATATGTCCATACTAAGTCCTCGTGGTTATTCACATTCGGGACCCACGTTCCCGACTCAAAAATGTGTATCACGACAAATACTACCCGAAAGACTCACTGTTTTGAACAATAAAAGAATAGAATATGGTTTTAAAAATGAGTGCGATCATACCAGCACTAGTGCACCGGATCCCATCAGAACTCCGAAGCTAAGCGCGCTTGGGCGAGAGTAGTACTAGGATGGGTGACCCCCTAGGAAGTCCTCGTGTTGCACCCTTTTTTGCTTCTACGAGGTCTTTTTTTTGTTTTTCTACTTTTTTACTTCAATCTCGAGCCCTTAATTCCAATATGTCCATAATAAGTCCTCGTGGTTATTCACATCCGGGACCCATGTTCCCGACTCAAAAGTGCGTCTATCACAACAAAGACTACCCGGAAGTCTCACCATATCGAACTATTAAAGAATAGAATGTGGTGTTATAAATGGTGCGATCATACCGGCACTAATGCACCAGATCCCATCAGAACTCCGAAGCTAATCGTGCTTGGGCGAGAGTAGTACTAGGATGGGTGACCCCCTGGGAAGTCCTCGTGTTGCACCCCTTTTTGCTTCTACGAGGTCTCTATTTTTTTTTTTACTTCTATCTCGAGCCCTTAATATTTTTTCTTGAATTTTGTTCTGTTTATACTAAGTCCTCGTGGTTATTCACATCTGGGGTCCATGTTCCCGACTCAAAAATGCGTCTATCACGACAAGGATCACTAGAAAGTCTCACCGCATTGAACTAAAGAGAATAGAATGAGGTGTTACAAATGGGTGTTATCATACCAGTACTAATGCATCGGATCCCATTAGAACTCCGAAGTTAAGCGTGCTTAGGCGAGAGTAGTACTAGGATGGGTGATCTCCTGGGAAGTCCTCATGTTGCACCCCTTTTTGCTTCTCCGAGGTCTCTGTTTTTCTTGTTTTTCTACTTTTTTACTTCTATCTCGAGCCCTTAATAATTTTTCTCGAATTTCGATATGTCCATACTAAATTCTCGTGGTTCTTCACATCCGGGACCCACGTTCCCAACTCAAAAGTGCGTCTATCACGACAAATACTAACCGGAAGTCTCACCGTATTGAACTATAAAAGAATAGAATGTGGTGTTATAAATGGGTGCGATCATACGAGCACTAATGCACCGGACCCCATCAGAACTCCGAAGCTAAGCGTGCTTGGGCGAGAGTAGTACATGGGTGACCCCCTGGGAAGTCCTCGTGTTGCACCCTTTTTTGCTTCTATGAGGTCTCTTTTTTTTTTGTTTTTCTACTTTTTTATTTCTATCTCGAGCCCTTAATAATTTTTCTCGAATTCCGATATGTCCATACTAAGTCCTCGTGGTTATTCACATTCGGGACCCACGTTCCTGACTCAAAAATGCATCTATCAGGACAATGATCACTCGGAAGTCTCACCGCATTAAACTAAAGAGAATAGAATGATGTGTTACAAATGGGTGCTATCATACCAGCATTAATGCATTGGATCCCATTAGAACTCCGAAGTTAGGCGTGCTTGGCCGAGAGTCGTACTAGGATGGGTGATCCCCTGGTAAGTCCTCGTGTTGCACCCCTTTTTGCTTCTACAAGGTCTCTATTTTTTTTTGTTTTTCTACTTTTTTACTTCTATCTCGATCCCTTAATAATTTTTCTCGAATTCCGATATGTCCATACTAAGTCCTTGTGGTTATTCACAGCCAGGACCCATGTTCCCGACTTAAAAGTGCGTCTATCACGACAAAGACTACCCGGAAGTCTCACCGTGTTGAACTATAAAATAATAGAATGTGGTGTTATAAATGGGTTTGATCATACGAGCATTAATGTACCGGATCCCATCAGAAATCCGAAGCTAAGCGTGCTTGGGCGAGAGTAGTACTAGGATGGGTGACCCACTGGGAAGTCCTCGTGTTGCACCCCTTTTTGCTTCTACGAGGTCTCTATTTTTTTATTTTTCTACTTTTTTACTTCTATCTCGAGCCCTTAATAATTTCTCGAATTCCGATATGTCCATACTAAGTCCTCATGGTTATTCACATCTGAGACCCACGTTCCCGACTCAAAAATGCGTCTATCATGACAAATACTACCCGAAAGTCTCACTGTGTTGAACTATAAAAGAATAGAATATGGTGTTAAAATGGGTGCGATCATACCAGCACTAATGCACCAGATCCGATCAGAACTCCGAAGCTAAGCATGCCTTGGCGAGAGTAGTACTAGGATGGATGACCCCCTGGGAAGTCCTCGTGTTGCACCCTTTTTTACTTCTACGAGGTCTCTATTTTTTATTTTTCTTCTTTTTGACTTATATCTCGAGCCCTTAATAATTTTTCTCGAATTTCGATATGTCCATACAATGTCCTCGTGGTTATTCACATCCGGGACCCACGTTCCCCACTTAAAAGTGGGTCTATCACGACAAATACTACCCGGAAGTCTCACCATATTGAACTATAAAAGAATAGAATGCGGTGTTATAAAAGGGTGCGATCATACCAGCACTAATGCACCGGATCCCATCAGAACTCCGAAGCTAAGCGTGCTTGGGCGAGAGTAGTATTATGATGGGTGTGTAGGTCACAAGTCGTCCAGGAATAAGTCTAGAGGGGGGGTGAATAGACTTATTGAAACTCTTGAACTCTTTTTCACGAAGAGTAAGTTTCTCAGCTGATAGATATGCAAATGACTTAGAGTCGTTTGTTCTCAATACGTGCGGAAGTCAGCTGATGTTGAATACAAAACAACCAACGAAACACTTAACAATGAATGCAGCAGTTAAAGTATGATGCTATAAAACAGTAAAATACGCAGGCAGTTATAGCGGTCACAGAGGTGGGGTAAACCTCTACTAATCCACTTTTATCCAAACCAGTTGGAGATGAATTCACTATAATTGTCAACCAGTGATAAAGATTACAGTGATTCAACCAAATTACAACAGCTTCCAACCAGTGGAAATCCTTGCCGTTGCAACTCCTTTGACTGCCTTGCACCTCTTGATCCGTGATCCTTGGATACCTTTACAGTCTTGAACTTCAACCAGTGAAGTACCCCGAACTCAGGATTAAAGACACGAGTTTTTGTCTTCTCCAACTAAGAGCTTCTTCGAATATGAACTTTTGAGAACTGCTCTTTTCACAATGCTATAGTTTGCTTTTTGATTGCTTTGAATACTTTGATTGCTTGAGATTTTGTTCGCATCGGTGTTTGCTCAACTTCAAATCTTTGGATATATATAGGTGTTGATCCTTGAGCATTCTTCATAGCCATTGAAAATCTTGTAACAAATCCATCCGTTGGAGAAATAGACTTCTTTGTTTATTTTTCTGAACGTTGCAAGGCTGGATTCCCATATTTTAATCCATCGTTCGACCATTGTGAAGACTTTGCATGTGAGGCGCCGCATCTTTTGAATATAAAAAGATTAAAGTCTTAAGTGGTAGGTCTGGATGAATTATTTAATTCATATCCTTGCGGGAATCTCTCCAATATGTCTCTTCACGCTTGCATGTGACTTTCCGTAATTTTTGACTATTCAATGTATGCTGACGTGGACTTGGAGTACTTGGCTGATCTCAAGTAGGCTGATGTACAGTCATCTTCTCTGCAGTTTGGACTTCTCTGATGGTGACTGTTTGAGACTCGACTGATCAGATGACTTGTCTGAGGTCACCTGACTGCAGTCTGGTCAAACATCTCTAATGAATTTTTGTTGACCAGAACTTCTCTGACTTGACTCGGATGTACTTATCTGATGAACTTAGCTGTACTTTTGTACTTAGACAATTTGAGCCTAACTTATTTTGGCCTATAGAAGATACTCATTAGGTTCTTCTTTACATTTTGCCAAGTATTGAACTTAACACAATTTGGCCTATGGAAGATACTCATTTGGTTCTTCCTTACATTTTGCCAAGTAATAAACATTTGAATCACATTAATGACATCATCAAAATCTAACAAGTATTCCTAACAAATTCCCCCTATTTTGATGATGGCAAAACTTAAGCAAATTATTCAAATGAACAAGTCTGCACTTGAGTGCAAGACACAAACCAAAATCAGTCTAGTTTTGAGACAACTGAGAATTGTCATTCAAAAGACTGTTATAAAAAATTTTCTGTATTGTTTACAAGTACAAGTCTTTCAATGATCAAAACAATTACAGGAAAAATTACAAGTACAAAATTTCAAAAAAATATGAATACAATCAAATCATCTGCCTCTGCCTCTGCCTCTGCGGATAGGCTGCTTGGCAGGTGTGATAGGTTTAGCTCCAATTGGCCTTCTCTTGACAGGGGCAAGACCGTACTTTCTTCTGACAACGAGGGAAGCAAAGTCTTGTTCTTCTTGTGAGGAGAACTTATGCTCGTCACAAAGCTTCTCTATTTTCCTTTGAAGTGCCAATTCATCCGATTCAACATTTTCCAAGGTGGGAGGATCTTTAGGCCTGAAGGGAGGGATCATTGGGTATGCATTGCATTCCATTGCACATTTTAATAGGACAGCCCAGAGATTTGGATGTGCTTCTTCCATGAAATTATAAAGGTCTGATGTGGGGAGCAATCTTTATCCTGGAGTAACTCCCAGATATAAAAATCTCTGATGAACTTTTTCTTTGCAGTTCCCCACATAGGTTCAGCTTCGATAGGAAGGAAATCTTCAACATACCATAATTCTATGCCTTCCCATTCTAGTGTAGGCTCGTCCCCAATTCTGATCCTCGTTCTTTTGACTGCAGGATGATCATCAACCTGTTCTAGTTGTGCTTCTCCCTTCCCCTTAGCCGAAGATGTCCCAGCTGTGATCATTTGGACATCTTGCTTCTTCTTGGTCCACATCTCTTGAATTCTTATTTCCCCCTGCTTGCTGCCTTCCCCCTGAAACCTTTCTTCCCCATTTTTGCCAGCATCAACCAGGGTGGTCAATTGCTGCTCCATTCTATGCATCCAGTCAGACATGCCGAAAGGCATTCTGCTGTTTGTAGGAGGAGGTGGTTGAGGGATGTTCCGCTGCAGCAAGGTGTCAATTTTGGCATTGATCGACTGCAGATCAGGAGTGATTTGAGAAGCAACCAACTCTCCAATAGTGTCTTTAACAATTTGTCTGATCAGCTCGGTCATCACAGGTGAAATTTGTGATGTCTGTGGAGAGTGCTCGCCTGAGCCTTCGACTCCTGTAGGTAGGTGTGCAGATGACCCACCTGTCTGCAGACTCCTATCTGCAGCTGGCAATCCAGATGGGGTCTGTTCAGGGGTCCCCGATCTGGAGTCTTCAGCCAAGTCTGCATCTAGGCTGGTATATCGGGCAGGCGCCCCAGCCTTGTCTGCAGCCTCCTTTTCTGGCTCCTTCTCTTTTCCTCCTTTTTCTCCTTCTTCTTTTTCCAACTCTTTATCTCCTTCTTCCTTTTCTTACTCTTCATCGTTCTCCCTTTCTTTCTCAGCTTCTTTTTCTCCTCCTTCATCTTTACCATCATCATCATCATCAATTTTATCTTCATCTTTATCATCCTTTTATCATCATCTTTATCTTTTTCATCATCCTCTTTATCATCATTATCTTTTTCCTCATCTCCCTTTTCTTCTTCATCCTCCTGATCAACTTCATCTCCTTCTTCTTCTTCTTCACCCACTAATTCCACAGTTTTTTCGACGTCTTCTTCTCCAGATTATTTTTCAACTGAGATATTTTCTTCTTCTCTTTCTTTCTGCCTCCCCTCTTCATCATCAATAATAATAATTTCTTCTTCTTCTACTTCTTCATCCACTTCTTCTATCCTTATTTCTTTTTCTTCTTCATCCTCTTCTTCTTTACCAAGGGATCCGTCAAAAATGCTATACATAATGGAATGGATAAATTGGTCCATGTGGGTTTTAAAATTGGACATGAACCAATTTTCCTGAAGTAGCAAAATTGTGTCTGACACTTTGCAAAAATGCATCAGCACATCTTCTGTGGCTAGGGGATATCCTAAACCACTTGCTTCAACATAAGCTTGAAGTTGAGTGAAAGAAAGTGATTTTAAAAGCTTCCATTCTTCAAAAATATGAACGAAAGAATGTTTTAGAGCATGCGGTTTAACCAACTGAAGTTGCTCTAAGGATAAGTTAAAAATGTTGTTGTCAAGCAGGTGAAAAGTATAATTTGCCTCAGATATGATAATTATTAAACCTACTTCCTCTTCTTCTGAGATGAATGTTGGAGTGAGGAGAGGAACGATCTGGGTCTCCAGGCTGCCCAGAGCAGGCTAGTCCTCCAGGTGAATAGGTGACCTGGCTGCAGGACTGGGAAATTGCTCTGGATGCTCCTTGTCACTGAACTGCAAGCGTCTGGGCCTCTTCGGAGAAGGTTCTGGTGAGGAATGAATGATGGAGTGCTCACCAGGGGCTGGACCCCTTCTCTTGAAACAAACAGCAATAGGCGTATTATCCGACTCTGTATCCGACTGGGATGCAAGTGGGTTGCCGGCTGCAGCGTGGTCGGACTCGTCTGATGATTCAGGGTATTTGTAGGTATCTGAATCAGACAACTCTTTTAAGATCCGAGCTGCTCTTCAACTGCTTCCTAGCCTCCTCAATGTCTCTTGGTCTAGATGACCAAGTCTTTTATTTATGTGGAAGGGGTCAGTATTTCCCTTCGCCACACCCAGCTTCTCCAGGATCCAACTTAGCTGCGTTCCGAACGTCAGCTTGGATATGAACTTCTTCTCTTCAACAAGCCACTCGGCCTTGTTGACCTCGCGTACCAACTGCCTGAAAATATAATCCGACCAGTCAATCGGCTCATCTTGGATTAGTGCTCCCAGCACCATAAATTTAGCCGACGACAGTTGGTCGTAGCTGCCGGCCATGCCCATGACTATTTTGTTGGTTATGTCCAACATATAGCGATACACCTTTTTAACTTCACTTCTCTTGGCGGTGTGCTTTAGCTTCTCCGGTTGGTGGACTGCCTTAATCTTCAGCCAAGTGTCGGCTGCGCTCTGTCTAAGGGCCTTGACCGTCACGCCACGATTCTTCATTCCAAAAACTTTTCGGATCGTTTCCGGCGATATGTCCACTTGTATTCCGCCGACGGTGCTTCTAATCCCCGCTTCAATCACTCGTGCTTCGCGGAAAAATGCAATAACATCCTCCTTGAACAAGTGCTTAGGACTAATATCCAAAAATGTGTAGATCCCATTCATCTTCATCGAGCGGATAAGGTCGAGCACATCGTCGTTTTCCAGATACGATTCCAAGAGTCCTTCAAAATCAACGACCAGGGAGAAAATGATCTGGTCCTTGACAGCCTTCAGATTTACGCCTTCAAAATAAGATTCCATTTCTGCAAGATAGACGATTTCTTAGTGTATTGATAGTTCGAAGGAATTTCTGCTCTGTAAATTAGGGTTTTTGGTGAAGGTAAAGTGAAAGGGTTTTTACATCCTTAAAAGGAAAATGAAACGATGCTATAATTAAATAATCATTTATTTTAAATCGGTGGTCCACCTTTTGAGGATTCTTTTTTAAAATTCAAATTTTAATCGGTGGTCCCGGTTTTGAGTTTGAAAATGGATGGTTGGATTTTAATTGGACACAGTGGAGGTCAATTAAACCTGTGATTGCCACATGTATTTTAAGAATATAGTATTATGCCACTTGTGATCCAAAAAAAAATTTATTATATATAAATAGCAGATAATAATATAATATTTAGAAGTCAGTCAGGATTAGAAAACTTAGCTGGTTGACCATTGACTGTTGACTGCTCTGCATCAGGTGAGTTGACTCCTTTGACTTCTCGCCTGTGGTTTGATCATATAGGTTCCTTCGTTTGTCCTCTGTCTTCTTGTCTGCATCAGGTAGGGTCTGATTCCTGCGATCAGCTAAGTCCGTCCTTCATCTGATCTGCTTCAGCTAGTTTTTTTCTTCTGTACTAGATTCCCAATCTAGTAATCCAAGTTCTCTGCTCATCTCCAAAAACCTTTCTTCTGGCAAAGGTTTGGTGAAGATATCAACAATTTGATAGTCTGTGCTGACTCTTTCAACTCTTACTCTCTTGTTAAGCATGTGATGTCTAATGAAATGATGCTTAACATCAATGTGCTTGGTCCTTGAATGTAATACCGGGTTGTTGGTTATTGCAATAGCACTGTTGTTGTCACACCAAATAGGAACTTCATTGGCAATGATGTTGTAGTCCCTTAGTTGTTGTCTGATCCACAAGATCTGGGCACAACAACTACCTGCAGCTAGGTATTCTGACTCTGTGGTGGAAATAGAGTTAGAAACCTATTTCTTGCTAAACCAGGATATCAGTCTGGTTCCTAGGAATTGGCACGTTCCACTAGTGCTTTTCCTATTAATTTTGCATCCTGCAAAATCTGCATCTGAATATCCTGATAGCTCGAAGTTATCGTCCTTAGGATACCATAATCTAATATTGACTGTAGACTTAAGGTATTTAATTATTCTCTTGGCTGCATCTTGGTGCGACTGCTTAGGCTTGGATTGAAATCGCGCGCATACTCCTACGACATAAGATATGTCTGGTCTGCTTGTAGTGAGGTATAGCAATGATCCAATAAGTCCTCTGTAGTGGGTTGAATCCACTGATATGCCTCCCTCGTCTACATCTAGGTGAGTACTTGTGCTCATAGTAATTCTTGCTGGTTTGGCTGATTCTATTCCAAATCTCTTGATTAGATCTCGAGTATATTTGGCTTGATTGATGAAAATTTCATTTTCCATCTGCTTGACTTGCAATCCAAGAAAGAAGTTAAGCTTTCCCATCACACTCATCTCAAATTCTCCTTGCATAAGATTTGAGAATTTCTCACACAGCTCTGGGTTGGTAGAGCTAAATATAATATCATCCATATATATCTGAACTATCACTATGTGGCCTTCGTGCTCCACTCTGAATAAGGTCTTGTCCACTTTCCCTTTGCAGAAACCGTTCTTCTCAAGAAATACAGATAAGGTTTCATACCAAGCTCTTGGTGCTTGCTTAAGTCCATATAGAGCTTTCAATAGCTTGTAGACTTTATCTCCTTTGACAAATCCTGAGGGATGCTCAACATAGACTTCTTCTTCTAGGATTCCATTAAGAAAGGCACTTTTTACATCCATCTGATAGACTTCAAAATTCTTGAATGCAGCATATGCGAGGAATAGTCTGATGGCTTCTAATCTTGCAACAGGTGCATAGGTTTCATCAAAATCTATTCTTTTACACTGTGCATATCCTTTAGCAACAAGTCTGGCTTTATTCCTAACAACAGCTCTATCTTCGTCACTCTTGTTTCTGTACACCCATTTGGTGCCAATAACCTTCTTATGATCTGGTCTGTCGGTTTGTTCCCAAACTTTGTTTCTTTCTACTTGTTCAAGCTCCTATTGCATGGCATTGATCCAGGAATAATCTTCCAAGGCTTGCTCTGTTGTCTTGGGTTCTATCTAGGACATGAAGCAAGAGAACATAGCCATTCCTGTGGGTAGAGTAGACTGTCTTGTCTTAACCCCATCAGTCAGCTTCCCAATGATTTGTTGGATTAGATGTTCTTTCAGCCACTTGGGGATATCTTCTTCTTCAGGGTCTGTTCCCCCTATAGATTTGCTCTGGTGGATTTCCTCTCTGTCTTAATCAGCTTGGATCTGATCTCCTTGGTCTGCAAATGGATCAGCTACCGTCTTGTCATCTGCAGGTTGGGATGCAGTGCAGTGCAGATAAGTCTTTATCACTGAGATGGGTTTTCATCGGCAACCAGGTCGGAGTAGGTTTGGTGTTCCTGTCTGATCTGCAGTTGGGTCTTCAGGCTGATCTGCAGATGAGTCCACCATTCTTGTGTCATGTATAATGACTTCTTCGAGGGTTGCTGATTTGAGTTTATTCTCAATTAGCTCAACTTGTTTCCTGTACTCAATAGTAGATTCATCAAATACAACATGGGGTGTTTCCTCCACAACTAAGGTTCTTTTGTTAAAGACTCTATATGCCTTGCTTCTTTGTGTGTATCCCATAAAGAGACCATCATCGGTTTTGGCATCAAAGGCATTTAGTTGTGTTTTACCGTTGTTGTGGATGAAACACTTATAACCAAAAATATGAAAGTAAGCAACAGTAGGTGTTCTGTTATTCCAAACCTCATAGGGAGTTTTGCCATGTCTCCCTACTATCATACTCCTGTTCTAAGTATGGCAAGCAGTGTTGACTGCTTCAGCCCAGAACCTCTTGGGCAGGTCTGCTTCTGCAATCATGGACCTGGCTGCTTCCTTTAGGGTTATGTTTCTTCTTTCAGCAACACCATTCTGCTGTGGGGTCCTGGCTGCAGTGAGCTCATGCTGGATTCCATTCTGATCGCTGTAATCAGTGATCGCCTTGTTGAGAAATTCTCCTCCTCTATCTGATATGATCTTGATGATTGAGAGGGATTTCTCATTTTGGATCCTTCTCAGCAGCTCAGATAGCTTGGTCAAAGTTTCACTCTTCTTATACAAGAAGATAATCCATGTGTACCTTGAATAGTCATCTACTACTACTAGTGCATGCTTTCTGCCACTTAGAGTCCTCGGCTTGATAGGACCAAATAGATCCATATGGAGTAGATCTTAGATCCTCGATGTGAGAGTTGTAGGCTGGACTGGCTTGAATGATGCTCTGGTCTGCTTTCTTTTCTGACATGCATCACAAATAGCTTCCTTCTTGAATGCTTCCTCTGGAAGTCCTCTGACCAGCTTCTGAGAACTAATATTGTTGATGGCTTTGAAGTTCAGATGACATAATATTTTGTGCCACAGCCATCCATTCTCAGCTATTGTCTTAGATAGAAAACAGGTATTAGGAGTTCCTGTGTTCCAATCTATCATATAGACGTCTCTCCTTCTGACTCCTTGTAGCTTCACCTCTCCAGATAGGATGTCTATCACCATAGATTTCCAAATGGTGAAGACTACTAGATTCTTCTCATCGCAAAACTGGCTTATACTCAGGAGATTATACTTGAGCTCTTTGACATAGTGAACTTTGGATATAACGATGTTTCCTCGGTGCAGCTCTCCAAAGCCATTTGTTTGTCCTCTGGAGCTATCTCTAAAGGTTACGTTAGGACCTCTTTCTTTGGTGTATTTTGTCAGCATATTCTTGTTCCCGGTCATGTGCCTCAAGCATCCGGAATCTACAAACCATTATTCACCTCCAAAGTTTGAATTTGTGGAGATGTGGTAGTAGTCCTTCCACCTTTTCTGCAATCATACAAGCATAGATTTAGGTACCCAAATCTGTGTGGGTCCTCTAGGGTTAGATGGTTTCCTGGAGAATTGATTTCTCCTTGGATTGTGAAAATTGTTATTATTATTACCCTTATAAGGTGTGTAAGGTTTGGGTCTGTATCTTCTGTTAGGATTGTACACCAGATATTCCTCATAGTATTGGTAGTGTGGGCCATTTCTAAACCTTGGCTGAGACCATTTATTAAATCTTTAAGGTCTCCACACTTGTTCATTTTGAAAATTGGGATAATCTTGAGGTTTCCATCTGCCCCTCCCATTTTGAAATCTGTTTTTGGGGAGTTTCTGATAATAATGGGCATGTTATGCTGGTCTTCATACGCCTTGGCCATTGCCTAGTCACTTGTCTAGGTGGCTGCCTTGTATACCCTGGCTGCAACCTAGACTTGTGACTTGGTTGTTGCCTATTTTTAAATATCGGTTTGTATATAGGCTCAGCAGATGAGACAATTGTTTCTCCCTTGATGAAAGTGGTTTTAGAACTAGAGGGAGTGTGAGGATCATATCCAAGGCCTGATCTGGAATAAAGTGGCCTCTTATTAGTACACAGTTCGTCCAGAGTTAGAGACGCCTTCAGGGAGGTTATTTCCTGCGCATGAGTCTTATTTACCTGAGTCATCTTAGTAAATTCGGCTTTGACATGAACAAGTGCAGCTGATTTTTCACTAGTCAAAATAGTTAATTGTTGTATCTCAGCTGTAGTGATATCAGCCTGGTTTTTCAAGTTAACTGCAGCCTGGTTTTCAAAATCAGATTTTACTTTATTCAATTCTAGGCTTAGTTTTTCAAAATCATTTTTCAGCTGCCTATTCTCATCTTGCAAATTTGAGTCTTCTCGGCGATCTGAGATAGGTGTGCAGATTTTAGTGTCTCAAAATCCTTAAGTAGCTGATTTACAGATTCGTGTAAGTCCATATCTTGTGACATGGCTAAACTATTATTTGAAACAGAGGGTTTTGATGTTACATCTTCATCAGCTAGGTTGGCCATCAGGCAATCATACTCTTCATCATCATCAGAGAAGAATCCGCTGCTTGACTCTACACGCTCTTGATCTTCTCCGATGACGGCCTTCCTTCGGTCTTTTTTTCTGCTCACCTCCTTCTTGCTCTCATCCTTCTTAAGATCAGGACAATCGATTTGAATGTGTCCTATCTTATGGCAGTTGTAACACTCCACCTTCCGGCTTTTTAGTTTCTTCTGGATTCTCCTTATAATTCTTCTTGTATTTGGAGTAATTCTTCCGGAAGTTGCTGAACCTCTGCATTATGAACGCCATTTCTTCCTCAAAATCTAATGGATTTGGAGGCTTTACATCAGATAAGCTCTTGGCGGGGGACTCGGCTGCAAATGCTATTCCCTTCTCTGCAGGCTCGGTTGATTATGAACTTGGGAGCTCGAACTCATAATCCTTCAGGTCGGAGAACAACTCTTGGATCTTTATTTTATTAAGATCCTTGGATTCTCTCATGGCCACTGCCTTCATGCTCCATTCAGGATTGAGAGATCTTAGGACCTTCAGGGCCATTTCCCTGTTGCCATAAGATTTACTAAGGGAGTTGATCTCATTGATGATCTCAGTGAACCTTGTGTCCACTAGGTCTATTGATTCGCCATTCTTCATTTTGAAGTTGTCAAATTTTTGAGTAGCAATTGACAACTTGTTATCTTTGATCAGCTCTGTTCCCTCACACATTAAGGCTAATGTGTCCCAGATTTCGTTGGCGTTTTTGCAGTTTTTGATCTTGACCATTGTTGATTTGTTAAGAGTTTGATACAGAACGTCTCCTGCCCGGTTGTCAAGGTTGGCCAGCTTTCTTTCTTCGGGGGTCAGCTCTGTCCTCTTCTTTGGGATCTTCTCTGGCTTCCCTACTGTAATCTCCTCGGGAGTGTTGTCCTTTTCGAAGGTGAATGGACCGTCCTCTATGATGCACCACATGTCATCATGGATTGAAGATAAGTGTGCATGCATCCTTATCTTCCAAATATCATACTCGTCAACTGAAAACACAGGTAATCTAGAATGCATGTGTTCCATTTTACAATGAGAGTTAAAAATATATATATCCTCGATATATGGATCTGGTTCGTGAAATAAATGAACCAACCTCTTTGATACCACTTGTAGGTCACAAGTCGTCCAGGAATAAGTCTAGAGGAGGGGTGAATAGACTTATTGAAACTTTTAAACTCTTTTTTACGAAGATTAAGTTTCTCAGCTGATAGATATGCAAATGACTTAGAGTCGTTTGTTCTCAATATGTGCGGAAGTCAGCTGATGACGAATACAAAACAACCAATGAAACACTTAACAATGAATGCAGCAGTTAAAGTATGATGCTATAAAACAGTAAAATACGCAGGCAGTTATAGCGGTCACAGAGGTGGGGTAATCCTCTACTAATCCACTTTTATCCAAACCAGTTGGAGATGAATTCACTATAATTGTCAACCAGTGATAAAGATTGCAGTGATTCAACCAAATTACAACAGCTTCCAACCAGTGGAAATCCTTGCCGTTGCAACTCCCTTGACTGCCTTGCACCTCTTGATCCACGATCCTTGGATGCCTTTACAGTCTTGAACTTCAACCAGTGAAGTACCCCGAACTCAGGATTAAAGACACGAGTTTTTGTCTTCTCCAACTAAGAGCTTCTTCAAATATGAACTTTTGAGAACTGCTCTTTTCACGATGCTATAGTTCGCTTTTTGATTGCTTTGAATGCTTTGATTGCTTGAGATTTTGTTCGCTCTGGTGTTTGCTCAACTTCAAATCTTCGGATATATAGGTGTTGATCCTTGAGCATTCTTCATAGCCGTTGCAAATCTTGTAACAAATCCGTCCGTTGGAGAAATAAACTTCTTTGTTTATTTTTCTGAACGTTGCAAGGCTGGATTCCCATATTTTAATCCATCGTTCGACCGTTGTGAAGACTTTGCATGTGAGGCGCCGCATATTTTGAATATAAAAATATTAAAGTCTTAAGTGGTAGGTCTGGATGAATTATTTAATTCATATCCTTGCGGGAATCTCTCCAATATGTCTCTGCACGCTTGCATGTGACTTTCCGTAATTTTTGACTATTCAATGCATGATGACGTGGACTTGGAGTACTTGGCTGATCTCAAGTAGGTTGATGTACAGTCATCTTCTCTGCAGTTTGGACTTCTTTGATGGTGACTATTTGAGACTCGCCTGATCAGATGACTTGTCTGAGGTCACTTGAGTGCAGTCTGGTCAAACATCTCTGATGAATTTTTGTTGACCAAAACTTCTCTGACTTGACTCGGCTGTACTTCTCTGATGAACTTAGCTGTACTTTTGTACTTAGCCGATTTGAGCCTAACTTATTTTGGCCTATAGAAGATACTCATTTGGTTCTTCTTTACATTTTGCCAAGTATTAAACTTAACACAATTTGACCTATGGAAGATACTCATTTGGTTCTTCCTCACATTTTTGCCAAGTAATAAACATTTGAATTACATTAATGACATTATCAAAATCTAACAAGTATTCCTAACAGGGTGACCCCCTGGGAAGTCCTCATGTTGCACCCCTTTTTGCTTCTACGAGGTCTCTATTTTTTTGTTTTTCTACTTTTTTACTTCTATCTCGAGCCTTAATAATTTTTCTCGAATTCCTATATGTCCATACTAAGTCCTCGTGGTTATTCACATCCGGGACCCACGTTGCCAACTCAAAAATGCGTCTATCATGACAAACACTACCCGGAAGTCTCAGTGTGTTGAACTATAAAAGAATAGAATATGGTGTTAAAAATGAATGCGATCATACCAGCACTAGTGCACCGGATCTCATCAGAACTTCGAAGCTAAGCGTGCTTGGGCGAGAGTAGTACTAGGTTGGGTGACCCCTGGGAAGTCCTCGTGTTGCACACTTTATTGCTTCTACGAGGTCTCTTTTTTTTGGGTTTTCTACTTTTTTATTTCTATCTCGAGCCCTTAATAATTTTTCTCGAATTCCGGTATGTCCATACTAAGTCCTCGTGGTTATTCACATTCGGGACCCACGTTCCTGACTCAGAAATGCATCTCTCACAACAAATACTACCCGAAAGTCTCACTGTGTTGAACTATAAAAGAATAGAATACGGTTTAAAAATGAGTGCGATCATACCAGCACTAGTGCACCGGATCCCATCAGAACTCCAAAGCTAAGCGCGCTTGGGCGAGAGTAGTACTAGGATGGGTGACCCCCTGGGAAGTCCTCGTGTTGCACCCTTTTTTGCTTCTACGAGGTCTTTTTTTTGTTTTTCTACTTTTTTACTTCAATCTCGAGCCCTAAATTCCAATATGTCCATACTAAGTCCTCGTGGTTATTCACATCCGGGACCCATGTTCCCGACTCAAAAGTGCGTCTATGACAACAAAGACTACCCGGAAGTCTCACCATATTGAACTATAAAAGAATAGAATGTGGTGTTATAAATGGTGCGATCATACCAGCACTAATGCACCGGATCCCATCAAAACTCCGAAGCTAAGCATGCTAGGGCGAGAGTAGTACTAGGATGAGTGACCCCCTGGGAAGTCCTTGTGTTACACCCCGTTTTGCTTCTACGAGGTCTATACTTTTCTTGTTTTTCGACTTTTTTTACTTCTATCTCGAGCCCTTAATAATTTTTCTTGAATTCCGATATGTCCATACTAAGTCCTCGTGGTTATTCACATCCAGGACCCACGTTCCCGACTCAAAAGTGCGTCTATCACGACAAAGACTACCCAGAAGTCTCACCGTGTTGAACTATAAAAGAATAGAATGTCGTGTTATAAATGGGTGCGATCATACGATCACTAATGCACCGGACCCCATCAGAACTCCGAAGCTAAGCGTGCTTGGGCGAGAGTAGTACTAGGATGGGTGACCCCCTGGGAACTCCTCGTGTTGCACCCCTTTTTCCTTCTACGAGGTCTCTATTTTTTTAATTTTTTACTTTTTTACTTCTATCTCAAGCCCTTAATATTTTCTCGAATTCCAATATGTCCATACTAAGTCCTCATGGTTATTCACATCCGGGACCCACGTTCCAGACTCAAAAATGTGTATATCACGACAAATACTACCCGGAAGTCTCAATGTGTTGAATTATAAAAGAATAGAATACGGTGTTAAAAATGAGTGCGATCATACCAGCACTAGTGCACCGGATCCCATCAGAACTCCGAAGCTAAGCGTGCTTGGGCGAGAGTAGTACTAGGTTGGGTGACCCCCTGGGAAGTCCTCGTGTTGCACCCTTTTTTGCTTCTACGAGGTCTCTTTTTTTTTGGTTTTTCTACTTTTTTACTTCTATCTCGAGCCCTTAATAATTTTTCTCAATTTACGATATGTCCATACTAAGTCCTCGTGGTTATTCACATTCGGGACCCACGTTCCCGACTCAAAAATGCATCTATCAGGACAATGATCACTCGGAAGTCTCACCGCATTGAACTAAAGAGAATAGAATGATGTGTTACAAATGGGTGTTATCATACCAGCACTAATGCATCGGATCCCATTAGAAGTCCGAAGTTAAGCATGCTTGGACGAGAGTCGTACTAGGATGGGTGATCCCCTGGTAAGTCCTCGTGTTGCACACCTTTTTGCTTCTATGATCACTCGGAAGTCTCACCGCATTGAACTAAAGAGAATAGAATGATGTGTTACAAATGGGTGATATCATACCAGCACTAATGCATCGGATCCCATTAGAACTCCGAAGTTAAGCGTGCTTGGGCGAGAGTCGTACTAGGATGGGTGATCCCCTGGTAAGTCCTCGTGTTGCACCCCTTTTTGCTTCTACGAGGTCTCTATTTTTTTTTGTTTTTCTACTTTTTTACTTCTATCTCGAGCCCTTAATAATTTTTCTCGAATTCCGATATGTCCATACTAAGTCCTTGTGGTCATTCACATCCGGGACCCACGTTCCCTACTCAGAAGCGCGTTTATCAAGACAAAGACTACCTGAAAGTCTCACCGTGTTGAACTATAAAAGAATAGAATGTGGTGTTATAAATGGGTGCGATCATACGAGCATTAATGTACCGGATCCCATCAGAACTCCGAAGCTAAGTGTGCTTGGGCGAGAGTAGTACTAGGATGGGTGACCCACTGGGAAGTCCTCGTGTTGCACCCTCTTTGCTTCTATGAGGTCTCTATTTTTTTATTTTTCTACTTTTTTACTTCTATCTCGAGCCCTTAATAATTTCTCGAATTTCGATATGTCCATACTAAGTCCTCGTGGTTATTCACATCCGGAACCCACGTTCCCGACTAAAAAATGCGTCTATCACGACAAATACTACCCGGAAGTCTCACTGTGTTGAACTATAAAAGAATATAATATGGTGTTAAAATGGGTGCGATCATACCAGCAATAATGCACCAGATCCCATCAGAACTCCAAAGCTAAGCGTGCTTGGGCGAGAGTAGTACTAGGATGGATGACCCCCTGGGAAGTCCTCGTGTTGCACCCTTTTTTGCTTCTACGAGGTCTCTATTTTTTGGTTTTCTTCTTTTTTACTTATATCTCAAGCCCTTAATAATTTTTCTCGAGTTCCGATATGTCCATACAATGTCCTCGTGGTTATTCACATCCAAAACCCACGTTCCCCACTCAGAAGTGCGTCTATAACGACAAAGACTACCCGGAAGTCTCACCATATTGAACTATAAAAGAATAGAATGCGGTGTTATAAAAGGGTGCGATCATACCAGGACTAATGCACCATATCCCATCAGAACTACGAAGCTAAGCGTGCTTGGACGAGAGTAGTATTATGATGGGTGACCCCCTGGGATGTCCTCATGTTGCACCCCTTTTTGCTTCTACGAGGTCTCTATTTTATTGTTTTTTTTTATTTCTATCTCGAGACCTTAATAATTTTTCTCGAATTTTGATATGTCCATACTAAGTCCTCATGGTTATTCACAGCCGGGACCCACGTTCCTGACTCAAAAATGCGTCTATCGCGACAAATACTACCCGAAAGTCTCAGTGTGATTAACTATAAAAGAATATAATATGGTGTTAAAAATGAGTGCGATCATACCAGCACTAGTGCACCGGATCCCATTAGAACTCCGAAGCTAAGCGTGCTTGGGCGAGAGTAGTACTAGGTTGGGTGACCCCCTGGGAAGTCCTCGTGTTGCACACTTTTTTGTTTCTACGAGGTCTCTTTTTTTTGGTTTTTCTACTTTTTTATTTCAATCTCGAGCCCTTAATAAATTTTCTCGAATTCCAATATGTCCATACTAAGTCCTCGTGGTTATTCACATTCGGGACACACGTTCCCGACTCAAAAATGCATCTATCACGACAAATACTACCCGGAAGTCTCACTGTGTTGAACTATAAAAGAATAGAATACGGTTTTAAAAATGAGTGCGATCATACCAGCACTAGTGCACCGGACTCCATCAGAACTCCGAAGCTAAGCGCGCTTGGACGAGAGTAGTACTAGGATGGGTTAGCCCATGGGAAGTCCTCGTGTTGCACCTTTTATTGCTTCTACGTGGTCTTTTTTTTTGCTTTTCTACTTTTTTACTTCAATCTCGAGCCCTTAATTCTAATATGTCCATACTAAGTCCTCGTGGTTATTCACATCCGGGACCCATGTTCCCGACTCAAAAGTGCGTCTATCACAACAAAGACTACCCGAAAGTCTCACCATATTGAACTATAAAAGAATAGAATGTGGTGTTATAAATGGTGCGATCATACCAGCACTAATCCACCGGATCCCATCAGAACTCCGAAGCTAAGCGTGCTTGGGCGAGAGTAGTACTAGGATGGGTGACCCCCTGGGAAGTCCTCGTGTTGCACCCCTTTTTGCTTCTACGAGGTCTCTATATTTTTGTTTTACTTCTATCTCGAGCCCTTAATAATTTTTCTTAAATTTCGATCTGTCCATATTAAGTCCTCGTGGTTATTCACATCCGGGGCCCACATTCCCGACCCAAAAATGCGTCTATCACGACAAGGATCACTAGAAAGTCTCACCGCATTGAACTCAAGAGAATAGAATGAGGTGTTACAAATGGGTGCTATCATACCAACACTAATGCATCGGATCCCATTAGAACTCCGAAGTTAAGCGTGCTTAGGCGAGAGTAGTACTAGTATGGGTGATCTCCTGGGAAGTCCCAGTGTTGCACCCCTTTTTGCTTCTACAAGGTCTTGATTTTTCTTGTTTTTCTACTTTTTTACTTTTATCTCGAGCCCTTAATAATTTTTCTCGAATTCCGATATGTCCATACTAAGTCCTTGTGGTTATTCACATCCGGGACCCACGTTCCCGACTCAAAAGGTCGTCTATCATGACAAAGACTACCCGGAAGTCTCACCATGTTGAACTATAAAAGAATAGAATGTGGTGCTATAAATGGGTACGATCATACGAGCACTAATGCACCGGACCCCATCAGAACTCCGAAGCTAAGCATGCTTGGGTGAGAGTAGTACTAGGATGGGTGATCCCCTGGTAAGTCCTTGTGTTGCACCCCTTTTTGCTTCTACGAGGTCTCTATTTTTTTATTTTTTTACTTTTTTACTTCTATCTCAAGCCCTTAATAATTTCTCGAATTCCGATATGTCCATACTAAGTCCTCGTGGTTATTCACATCCGGGACCCATGTTCCCGACTCAAAAATGCGTATATCACAACAAGTACTACCCGGAAGTCTCACTGTGTTGAATTATAAAAGAATAGAATACGGTGTTAAAATGGGTGCTATCATACCAGCACTAATGCATCGGATCCGATTAGAACTCCGAAGTTAAGCGTGCTTGTGTGAGAGTATTACTTGGATGGGTAATCCCTTGGGAAGTCCTCATGCTGCACCCCTTTTTGCTTCTACGAGGTCTCTATTTTTTATGTTTTCTACTTTTTTACTTCTATCTCGAGCCCTTAATACTTTTCTCGAATTCTGATATGTCCATACTAAGTCCTCGTGGTTATTCACATCCGGGACCCATGTTCCCGACTCAAAAGTGCTTCTATCACGACAAAGACTACCCGGAAGTCTCACCGTAATGAACTATAAAAGAATAGAATATGGTGTTATAAATGGGTGCGATCATACCAGCACTAATGCACCGGATCCCATCACAACTCCGAAGCTAAGCATGCTTGGGCGAGAGTAGTACTAGGATGGGTTATCCCCTAGGAAGTCCTCGTGTTGCACCACTTTTTGCTTCTACGAGGTCTCTATTTTTTTGTTTTCTACTTTTTTACTTCTATCTCGACCCTTAATAATTTTTTTCAAATTCCGATATATCCATACTAAGTCCTCGTGGTTATTCACATCTGGGACCCACGTTCCCGACTCAAAAGTGCGTTTATCACGACAAAGACAACCCGGAAGTCTCACCGTATTGAACTATAAAAGAATAAAATGCGGTGTTATAAATGGGTGTGATCATACGAGCGCTAATGCACCGGATCCCATCAAAACTCCGAAGCTAAGCGTGCTTGGGCGAGAGTAGTACTAGGATGGATGACCCCTGGGAAGTCCTCGTGTTGCACCCCTTTTTGCTTCTACGAGGTCTCTATTTTCTTATTTTTCTACTTTTTTACTTCTATCTCGAGCCCTTAATAATTTTTCTCGAATTCCGATATGTCCATACTAAGTCCTCATGGTTATTCACATCTGGGACCCACGTTCCCGACTCAAAAGTGCGTCTATCACGACAAAGACTACCCAAAAGTCTCACAGTGTTGGACTATAAAAGAATAGAATGCACTGTTATAAATAGGTTCAATCATACGAGCACTAATGCAGCGGATCCCATCAGAACTCCGAAGCTAAGCGTCCTTGGGCGAGAGCGGTACTAGGATGGGTGACCCCCTAGGAAGTCCTCGTGTTGCACCCGTTTTTTCTTCTACGAGGTCTCTATTTTTTTATTTTTCTACTTTTTTACTTCTATCTCGAGCCCTTAATAATTTCTCGAATTCCGATATGTCCATACTAAGTACTCGTGGTTATTCACATCCGGGACCCATGTTCCCAACTCAAAAATGCGTCTATCACGACAAATACTACCCGTAAGTCTCACTGTGTTGAACTATAAAAGAATATAATACGATGTTAAAAATGGGTGCGATCATACCAGCACTAGTGCACCGGATCCCATCAGAACCCGAAGTTAAGCGTGCTTGGGCGAGAGTAGTACTAGGATGGGTGAGCCCGTGGGAAGTCCTCGTGTTGCACCCTTTTTTGCTTCTACAAGGTCTCTTTTTTTTGTTTTCTACTTTTTTACTTCTATCTCTAGCCCTTAATTCTAGTAAGTCCATACTAAGTCCTCGTGGTTATTCACATCCGGGACACATGTTCCCGACTCAAAAGTGCGTCTATCACGACAAAGACTACCCGGAAGTCTCACCGTAATGAACTATAAAAGAATAGAATATGGTGTTATAAATGGGTGCGATCATACCAGCACTAATGCACTGGATCCCATCAGAACTCCGAAGCTAAGCATGCTTGGGCGAGAGTAGTACTAGGATGGGTTATCCCCTAGGAAGTCCTCGTGTTGCACCACTTTTTGCTTCTACGAGGTCTCTATTTTTTTGTTTTCTACTTTTTTACTTCTATCTCGACCCTTAATAATTTTTTTCAAATTCCGATATATCCATACTAAGTCCTCGTGGTTATTCACATCTGGGACCCACGTTCCCGACTCAAAAGTGCGTCTATCACGACAAAGACAACCCGGAAGTCTCACCGTATTGAACTATAAAAGAATAAAATGCGGTGTTATAAATGGGTGTGATCATACGAGCGCTAATGCACCGGATCCCATCAGAACTGCGAAGCTAAGCGTGCTTGGGCGAGAGTAGTACTAGGATGGATGACCCCTGGGAAGTCCTCGTGTTGCACCCCTTTTTGCTTCTACGAGGTCTCTATTTTCTTATTTTTCTACTTTTTTACTTCTATCTCGAGCCCTTAATAATTTTTCTCGAATTCCGATATGTCCATACTAAGTCCTCATGGTTATTCACATCTGGGACCCACGTTCCCGACTCAAAAGTGCGTCTATCACGACAAAGACTACCCAAAAGTCTCACAGTGTTGAACTATAAAAGAATAGAATGCACTGTTATAAATAGGTTCAATCATACGAGCACTAATGCAGCGGATCCCATCAGAACTCCGAAGCTAAGCGTGCTTGGGCGAGAGCGGTACTAGGATGGGTGACCCCCTAGGAAGTCCTCGTGTTGCACCCCTTTTTTCTTCTACGAGGTCTCTATTTTTTTATTTTTCTACTTTTTTACTTCTATCTCGAGCCCTTAATAATTTCTCGAATTCCGATATGTCCATACTAAGTACTCGTGGTTATTCACATCCGGGACCCATGTTCCCAACTCAAAAATGCGTCTATCACGACAAATACTACCCGTAAGTCTCACTGTGTTGAACTATAAAAGAATATAATACGATGTTAAAAATGGGTGCGATCATACCAGCACTAGTGCACCGGATCCCATCAGAACCCGAAGTTAAGCGTGCTTGGGCGAGAGTAGTACTAGGATGGGTGAGCCCGTGGGAAGTCCTCGTGTTGCACCCTTTTTTGCTTCTACAAGGTCTCTTTTTTTTGTTTTCTACTTTTTTACTTCTATCTCTAGCCCTTAATTCTAGTAAGTCCATACTAAGTCCTCGTGGTTATTCACATCCGGGACACATGTTCCCGACTCAAAAGTGCGTCTATCACGACAAAGACTACCCGGAAGTCTCACCGTAATGAACTATAAAAGAATAGAATATGGTGTTATAAATGGGTGCGATCATACCAGCACTAATGCACCGGATCCCATCAGAACTCCGAAGCTAAGCATGCTTGGGCGAGAGTAGTACTAGGATGGGTTATCCCCTAGGAAGTCCTCGTGTTGCACCACTTTTTGCTTCTACGAGGTCTCTATTTTTTTGTTTTCTACTTTTTTACTTCTATCTCGACCCTTAATAATTTTTTTCAAATTCCGATATATCCATACTAAGTCCTCGTGGTTATTCACATCTGGGACCCACGTTCCCGACTCAAAAGTGCGTCTATCACGACAAAGACAACCCGGAAGTCTCACCGTATTGAACTATAAAAGAATAAAATGCGGTGTTATAAATGGGTGTGATCATACGAGCGCTAATGCACCGGATCCCATCAGAACTCCGAAGCTAAGCGTGCTTGGGCGAGAGTAGTACTAGGATGGATGACCCCTGGGAAGTCCTCGTGTTGCACCCCTTTTTGCTTCTACGAGGTCTCTATTTTCTTATTTTTCTACTTTTTTACTTCTATCTCGAGCCCTTAATAATTTTTCTCGAATTCCGATATGTCCATACTAAGTCCTCATGGTTATTCACATCTGGGACCCACGTTCCCGACTCAAAAGTGTGTCTATCACGACAAAGACTACCCAAAAGTCTCACAGTGTTGAACTATAAAAGAATAGAATGCACTGTTATAAATAGGTTCAATCATACGAGCACTAATGCAGCGGATCCCATCAGAACTCCGAAGCTAAGCGTGCTTGGGCGAGAGCGGTACTAGGATGGGTGACCCCCTAGGAAGTCCTCGTGTTGCACCCCTTTCTTCTTCTACGAGGTCTCTATTTTTTTATTTTTCTACTTTTTTACTTCTATCTCGAGCCCTTAATAATTTCTCGAATTCCGATATGTCCATACTAAGTACTCGTGGTTATTCACATCCGGGACCCATGTTCCCAACTCAAAAATGCGTCTATCACGACAAATACTACCCGTAAGTCTCACTGTGTTGAACTATAAAAGAATATAATACGATGTTAAAAATGGGTGCGATCATACCAGCACTAGTGCACCGGATCCCATCAGAACCCGAAGTTAAGCGTGCTTGGGCGAGAGTAGTACTAGGATGGGTGAGCCCGTGGGAAGTCCTCGTGTTGCACCCTTTTTTGCTTCTACAAGGTCTCTTTTTTTTGTTTTCTACTTTTTTACTTCTATCTCTAGCCCTTAATTCTAGTATGTCCATACTAAGTCCTCGTGGTTATTCACATCCGGGACACATGTTCCCGACTCAAAAGTGCGTCTATCACGACAAAGACTACCCGGAAGTCTCACCGTAATGAACTATAAAAGAATAGAATGTGGTGTTATAAATGGGTGCGATCATATCAGCACTAATGCACCGGATCCCATCAGAACTCCGAAGCTAAGCGTGCTTGGGCGAGAGTAGTACTAGGATGGGTGACCCCCTAGGAAGTCCTCGTGTTGCACCCCTTTTTGCTTCTACGAGGTCTCTATTTTTTTGTTTTTCTATTTTTTTTACTTCTATCTCAAGCCCTTAATAATTTTTCTTGAATTTCTATCTGTCCATACTAAGTCCTCATGGTTATTCACATCTGGGGTCCACTTTCCCACCCAAAAATGCGTCTATCATGACAAGGATCACTCGGAAGTCTCACCGCATTGAACTAAAGAGAATATAATGATGTGTTACAAATGGGTGCCATCATACCAGCACTAATGCATCAGATTCCATTAGAACTCCGAAGTTAAGCGTGCTTGGGCGAGAGTAGTACTAGGATGGGTGATCCCTTGGGAAGTCCTCGTGTTGAACCCCTTTTTGCTTCTACGAGGTCTCTATTTTTTTGTTTTCTACTTTTTTACTTCTATCTCGATCCCTTAATAATTTTTTTCGAATTCCGATATATCCATACTAAGTCCTCGTGGTTATTCACATCCGGGACCCACGTTCCCGACTCAAAAGTGCGTCTATCACGACAAAGACTACCCGGAAGTCTCACCGTATTGAACTATAAAAGAATAGAATGCGGTGTTATAAATGGGTGCGATCATACCAGCACTAATGCACCGGATCCCATCAGAACTCCGAAGCTAAGCGTGCTTGGGAGAGAGTAGTACTAGGATGGGTGATCCCCTGGGAAGTCCTCGTGTTGCACCCCTTTTTTGCTTCTATGTGGTCTCTATTTTTTTGTTTTTCTACTTTTTTACTTCTATCTCGAGCCCTTAATAATTTTTCTCGAATTCCGATATGTCCATACTAAGTCCTCGTGTTTATTCACATCCGGGGCCCACGTTCCCGACTAAATAGTACGTCTATCATGACAAGGATCACTCGGAAGTCTCACCGCATTGAACTAAGGAGAATAGAATGAGGTGTTACAAATGAGTGCGATCATACCAGCACTAATGCATCGGATCCCATTAGAACTCCGAAGTTAAGTGCGCTTGGGGGAGAGTAGTACTAGGATTGGTAATCCCCTGGGAAGTCCTCGTGTTGCACCCATTTTTTCTTCTACGAGGTCTCTATTTTTTTGTTTTTCTACTTTTTTACTTCTATCTCGAGCCCTTAATAATTTTTCTCGAATTCCGATATGTCTATACTAAGTCCTCATGGTTATTCACATCCGGGACCCACGTTCCCGACTCAAAAGTGCGTCCATCACGACAAAGACGACCCGAAAGTCTCACCGTGTTGAACAATAAAAGAATAGAATGCAGTGTTATAAATAGGTTCGATCATACGAGCACTAATGCACCAGATCCCATCAGAACTCTGAAGCTAAGTGTGCTTGGGCGAGAGTAGTACTAGGATGGGTGACCCCCTATGAAGTCCTCGTGTTGCACCCCTTTTTGCTTCTACGAGGTCTTTATTTTTTTATTTTTTTACTTTTTTACTTCTATCTCGAGCCCTTAATAATTTCTCGAATTCCAATATGTCCATACTAAGTCCTCGTGGTTATTCACAGCCGGGACCCATGTTCCCGACTCAAAAATGCGTCTATCACGACAAATACTACCCGGAAGTCTCACTGTGTTGAACTATAAAAGAATAGAATACGGTGTTAAAAATGGGTGCGATCATACCAGCACTAGAGCACCGGCTCCCATCAGAACTCCGAAGCTAAGCGTGCTTGGGCGAGAGTAGTACTAGGATGGGTGACCCCGTGGGAAGTCCTCTTGTTGCACCCTTTTTTGCTTCTACGAGGTCTCTTTTTTTTTTGTTTTTCAACTTTTATACTTCTATCTCGAGCCCTTAATTCCAATATGTCCATACTAAGTCCTCGTGCTTATTCACATCCGGGACCCACGTTCCTGACTCAAAAGTTCATCTATCACGACAAATACTACCCGGAAGTCTCACCATAATGAACTATAAAAGAATAGAATGTGGTGTTATAAATGGGTGCGATCATACAAGCACTAATGCATCGGATCCCATCAGAACTCCGGAGCTAAGCGTGCTTGGGCGAGAGTAGTACTACGATGGGTGACCCCCTGGAAAGTCCTCGTGTTGCACCCTTTTTTGCTTCTATGAGGTCTCTATTTTTTTTTTACTTCTATCTCAAGCCCTTAATAATTTTTATTGAATTTCTATGTGTCCATACTAAGTCCTCGTGGTTATTCACATCCGGGACCCACGTTCCCGACTCAAAAGTGCGTCTATCACGACAAAGACAACCCGGAAGTCTCACCATATTGAACTATAAAAGAATAGAATGCAGTGTTATAAATGGGTGTGATCATACGAGCGCTAATGCACCGGATCCCATCAGAACTCCGAAGCTAAGCGTGCTTGGACGAGAGTAGTACTAGGATGGGTGACCCCCTGGGAAGTCCTCGTGTTGCACCCCTTTTTGCTTCTACGAGGTCTCTATTTTCTTATTTTTCTACTTTTTTACTTCTATCTCGAGCCCTTAATAATTTTTCTCGAATTCCGATATGTCCATACTAAGTCCTCATGGTTATTCACATCCGGGACCCACGTTCCCGACTCAAAAGTGCGTCCATCACGACAAAGACTACCCAAAAGTCTCACAGTGTTGAACTATAAAAGAATATAATGCACTGTTATAAATAGGTTCGATCATACGAGCACTAATGCACCGGATCCCATCAGAACTCCGAAGCTAAGCGTGCTTGGGCGAGAGCGGTACTAGGATGGGTGACCCCCTAGGAAGTCCTCGTTTTGCACCCCTTTTTGCTTCTACGAGGTCTCTATTTTTTTATTTTTCTACTATTTTACTTCTATCTCGAGCCCTTAATAATTTCTCGAATTCCGATATGTCCATACTAAGTACTCGTGGTTATTCACATCCGGGACCCATGTTCCCGACTCAAAAATGCGTCTATCACGACAAACACTACCCAGAAGTCTCACTGTGTTAAACTATAAAAGAATAGAATACGGTGTTAAAAATGGGTGCGATCATACCAGCACTAGTGCACCGGATCCCATCAGAACCCGAAGCTAAGCGTGCTTGGGCGAGTGTAGTACTAGGATGGGTGACCCTGTGGGAAGTCCTCGTGTTGCACCCTTTTTTGCTTCTACGAGGTCTCTTTTTTTTGTTTTCTAATTTTTTACTTCTATCTCGAGCCCTTAATTCTAGTATGTCCATACTAAGTCCTCGTGGTTATTCACATCCGGGACTCACGTTTCCGACTCAAAAGTGCGTCTATCACGACAAAGACTACCCGGAAGTCTCACCCTAATGAACTATAAAAGAATAGAATGTGGTGTTATAAATGGGTGCGATCATACCAGCACTAATGCACCGGATCCCATCAGAACACCGAAGCTAAGCGTGCTTGGGCGAGAGTAGTACTAGGATGGGTGACCCCCTAGGAAGTCCTCGTGTTGCACCCCTTTTTGCTTCTACGAGGTCTCTATTTTTTTGTTTTTCTATTTTTTTTACTTCTATCTCAAGCCCTTAATAATTTTTCTTGAATTCCTATCTGTCCATACTAAGTCCTCATGGTTATTCACATCCGGGGCCCACTTTCCCAACCCAAAAGATCACTAGGAAGTCTCACCGCATTGAACTAAAGAGAATATAATGATGTGTTACAAATGGGTGCCATCATACCAGCACTAATGCATCGGATTCCATTAGAACTCTGAAGATAAGCGTGCTTGGGCGAGAGTAGTACTAGGATGGGTGATCCCTTGGGAAGTTCTCGTGTTGCACCCCTTTTTGCTTCTAAGAGGTCTCTATTTTTTTGTTTTCTACTTTTTTACTTCTATCTCGAGCCCTTAATAATTTTTTTCGAATTCTGATATATCCATACTAAGTCCTCGTGGTTATTCACATCCGGGACCCACGTTCCCGACTCAAAAGTGCGTCTATCACAACAAAGACTACCCGGAAGTCTCACCGTATTGAACTATAAAAGAATAGAATGCGGTGTTATAAATGGGTGCGATCATACGAGCGCTAATGCACCGGATCCCATCAGAACTCCGAAGCTAAGCATGCTTGGGCGAGAGTGGTATTAGGATGGGTGACCCCCTGGGAAGTCCTCGTGTTGCACCCCTTTTTGCTTCTACGAGGTCTCTATTTTCTTATTTTTCTACTTTTTTACTTCTATCTCGAGGCCTTAATAATTTTTCTCGAATTCCGATATGTCCATACTAAGTCCTCGTGGTTATTCACATCCGGGACCCACGTTCCCGACTCAAAAGTACATCTATCACGAAAAAGACTACCCGGAAGTCTCACCATACTGAACTATAAAAGAATAGAATGTGGTGTTATAAATGGGTGCAATCATACCAGCACTAATGCACCGGATCCCATCAGAACTCCGAAGCTAAGCGTGCTTGGGCGAGAGTAGTACTAGGATGGGTGACACCCTGGGAAGTCCTCGTGTTGCACCCCGTTTTTGCTTCTATGTAGTCTCTATTTTTTTGTTTTTCTACTTTTTTACTTCTATCTCGAGCCCTTAATATTTTTTCTCGAATTTCGATCTGTCCATACTAAGTCCTCGTGTTTATTCACATCCGGGGCCCACGTTCCCGACTAAATAGTACATCTATCATGACAAGGATCACTCGGAAGTCTCACCGCATTGAACTAAGGAGAATAGAATGAGGTGTTACAAATGAGTGTGATCATACCAGCACTAATGCATCGGATCCCATTAGAACTCCGAAGTTAAGTGCGCTTGGGCGAGAGTAGTACTAGGATTGGTAATCCCCTGGGAAGTCCTCGTGTTGCACCCATTTTTTCTTCTACGAGGTCTCTATTTTTTTGTTTTTCTACTTTTTTACTTCTATCTCGAGCCCTTAATAATTTTTCTCGAATTCCGATATGTCTATACTAAGTCCTCATGGTTATTCACATCCGGGACCCACGTTCCCGACTCAAAAGTGCGTCCATCAAGACAAAGATGCGTGTTGAACAATAAAAGAATAGAATGCGGTGTTATAAATAGGTGCGATCATACGAGCACTAATGCACCAGATCCCAGCAGAACTCCGAAGCTAAGCGTGCTTGGGCGAGAATAGTACTAGGATGGGTGACCCCCTAGGAAGTCCTCATGTTGCACCCCTTTTTGCTTCTACGAGGTCTCTATTTTTTTATTTTTCTACTTTTTTATTTCTATCTCGAGCCCATAATAATTTCTCGAATTCCAATATGTCCATACTATGTCCTCGTGGTTATTCGCAGCCGGGACCCATGTTCCCGACTCAAAAATGCGTCTATCACGACAAATACTACCCGGAAGTCTCACTGTGTTGAACTATAAAAGAATAGAATACGGTGTTAAAAATGGGTATGATCATACCAGCACTAGAGCACCGGCTCCCATCAGAACTCCGAAGCTAAGCGTGCTTGGGCGAGAGTAGTACTAGGATGGGTGACCCCGTGGGAAGTCCTCGTGTTGCACCCTTTTTTGCTTCTACGAGGTCTCTTTTTTTTTTTTGTTTTTCTACTTTTTTACTTCTATCTCGAGCCCTTAATTCCAATATGTCCATACTAAGTCCTCATGGTTATTCACATCCGGGACCCACGTTCCTGACTCAAAAGTTCGTCAATCACGACAAAGACTACCCAGAAGTCTCACCGTAATGAACTATAAAAGAATAGAATGTGGTGTTATAAATGGGTGCGATCATACAAGCACTAATGCACCGGATCCCATCAGAACTCCGGAGCTAAGCGTGTTTGGGCGAGAGTAGTACTAGGATGGGTGACCCCTTGGGAAGTCCTCGTGTTGCACCCCTTTTTGCTTCTACGAGGTCTCTATTTTTTTTTTACTTCTATCTCAAGCCCTTAATAATTTTTCTTGAATTTCTATCTGTCCATACTAACTCCTCGTGGTTATTCACATCCGGGACCCACGTTCCTGACTCAAAAGTTCGTCTCTCACGACAAGGATCACTCGGAAGTCTCACTGCATTGAACTAAAGAGAATATAATGAGGTGTTACAAATTGGTGCGATCATACCAGCACTAATGCACCGGATCCCGTCAGAACTCCGAAGCTAAGCGTGCTTGGGCTAGAGTAGTACTAGGATGGGTGACCCCCTGGGAAGTCCTCGTGTTGCGCCCCTTTTTGCTTCTACGAGGTCTCTATTTTCTTATTTTTCTACTTTTTTACTTCTATCTCGAGCCCTTAATAATTTTTCTCGATTTCCGATATGTCCATACTAAGTCCTCATGGTTATTCACATCCGGGACCCACGTTCCCAACTCAAAAGTGCGTCCATCACGACAAAGACTACCCAAAAGTCTCACCGTGTTGAACTATAAAAGAATAGAATGCACTGTTATAAATAGGTTCGATCATACGAGCACTAATACACCGGATCCCATTAGAACTCTGAAGCTAAACGTGCTTGGGCGAGAGCAGTACTAAGATGGGTGACCCCCTAGGAAGTCCTCGTGTTGCACCCCTTTTTGCTTCTACGAGGTCTCTATTTTTTTATTTTTCTACTTTTTTACTTCTATCTCGAGCCCTTAATAATTTCTCGAATTCCGATATGTCCATACTAAATCCTCGTGTTTATTCACATTCGGGGCCCACGTTCCCGAGTAAAAAGTACGTCTATCATGACAAAGATCACTCGGAAGTCTCACCGCATTGAACTAAAGAGAATATAATGAGGTGTTACAAATGGGTGCCATCATACCAGCACTAATGCATCGGATTCCATTAGAACTCCGAAGTTAAGCGTGCTTGGGCGAGAGTAGTACCAAGATGGGTGATCCCCTGGGAAGTCCTCGTGTGGCACCCCGTTTTGCTTCTATGAGGTCTCTATTTTTTTGTTTTCTACTTTTTTACTTCTATCTCGAGCCCTTAATAATTTTTTTCGAATTCTGATATATCCATACTAAGTCCTCGTGGTTATTCACATCCGGGACCCACGTTCCCGACTCAAATGTGCGTCTATCACGACAAAGACTATCCGGAAGTCTCACCGTATTGAACTATAAAAGAATAGAATGCGGTGTTATAAATGGGTGTGATCATACGAGCGCTAATGCACCGGACCCCATCAGAACTCCGAAGCTAAGAACGCTTGGGCGAGAGTGGTATTAGGATGGGTGACCCACTGGGAAGTCCTCGTGTTGCACCCCTTTTTGCTTCTACGAGGTCTCTATTTTCTTATTTTTCTACTTTTTTACTTCTATCTCGAGCCCTAAATAATTTTTCTCGAATTCCAATATGTCCATACTAAGTCCTCGTGGTTATTCACATCTGGGACCCATGTTCCCAACTCAAAAGTACATCTATCATGACAAAGATCACTCGGAAGTCTCACCGCATTGAACTAAGGATAATAGAATGCGGTGTTATAAATAAGTGCGATCATACGAGCACTAATGCACCAGATCTCAACAGAACTCCAAAGCTAAGCATGCTTGGGCGAGAGTAGTACTAGGATGGGTGACCCCTTGGGAAGTCCTCGTGTTGCACCCCTTTTTTCTTCTACGAGGTGACTATTTTTTTGTTTTTCTACTTTTTTACTTCTATCTCGAGCCCTTAATAATTTTTCTCGAATTCCGATATGTCTATACTAAGTCCTCATGGTTATTCACATCCGGGACCCACGTTCCCGACTCAAAAGTGCGTCCATCACGACAAAGACTACCCGAAAGTCTCACCGTGTTGAACTATAAAAGAATAGAATGCGGTGTTATAAATAGGTGCGATCATACGAGCACTAATGCACAAGATCCCATCAGAACTCCGAAGCTAAGCGTGCTTGGGCGAGAGTAGTACTAGGATGGGTGACCCCCTAGGAAGTCCTCGTGTTGCACCCCTTTTTGCTTCTACGAGGTCTCTATTTTTTTATTTTTCTACTTTTTTATTTCTATCTCGAGCCCTTAATAATTTCTCGAATTCCAATATGTCCATACTAAGTCCTCGTGGTTATTCACAGCCGGGACCCATGTTCCCGACTCAAAAATGCGTCTATCACGACAAATACTACCCGGAAGTCTCACTGTGTTGAACTATAAAAGAATAGAATATGGTGTTAAAAATGGGTGCGATCATACCAGCACTAGAGCACCGACTCCCATCAGAACTCCGAAGCTAAGCGTGCTTGGGCGAGAGTAGTACTAGGATGGGTGACCCCGTGGGAAGTCCTCGTGTTGCACCCTTTTTTGCTTCTACGAGGTCTCTTTTTTTTGTTTTTCTACTTTTTTACTTCTATCTCGAGCCCTTAATTCCAATATGTCCATACTAAGTCCTCATGGTTATTCACATCCGGGACCCACGTTCCTGACTCAAAAGTTCGTCTATCACGACAAAGACTACCCGGAAGTCTCACCGTTATTAACTATAAAAGAATATAATGTGGTGTTATAAATGGGTGCGATCATACAAGCACTAATGCACCGGATCCCATCAGAACTCCGGAGCTAAGCGTGCTTGGGCGAGAGTAGTACTAGGATAGGTGACCCCCTGGGAAGTCCTCGTGTTGCACCCCTTTTTGCTTCTACGAGGTCTCTATCTTTTTACTTCTATCTCAAGCCCTTAACAATTTTTCTTGAATTTCTATCTGTCCATACTATGTCCTCGTGGTTATTCATATCCGGGGCACATGTTCCCGACTCAAAATGCGTCTATCAAGACAAGGATCACTCGGAAGTCTCACCGCATTGAACTAAAGAGAATATAATGAGGTGTTACAAATTGGTGCAATCATACCAGCACTAATAAATCGGATCCCATTAGAACTCCGAAGTTAAGCCTGCTTGGGCGAGAGTAGTACTAGGATTGGTGATCCCCTGGGAAGTCCTCGTGTTGCACCCCTTTTTGCTTCTATGAGGTGTCTATTTTTTGTTTTTCTACTTTTTTACTTCTATCTCGAGCCCTTAATAATTTTTCTCGAATTCCGATATGTCCATACTAAGTCCGCATGGTTATTCACATCCAGGACCCACGTTCCCGACTCAAAAGTGCGTCCATCACGACAAAGACTACCCAAAAGTCTCACCGTGTTGAACTATAAAAGAATAGAATGCGGTGTTATAAATAGGTGCGATCATACGAGCACTAATGCACTGGATCCCATCAGAACTCCGAAGCTAAGCGTGCTTGGGTGAGAGCAGTACTAGGATGGGTGACCCCCTAGGAAGTCGTCCTGTTGCACCCCTTTTTGCTTCTACGAGGTCTCTATTTTTTTATTTTTCTACTTTTTTACTTCTATCTCGAGCCCCTAATAATTTCTCGAATTCCGATATGTCCATACTAAGTACTCGTGGTTATTCACATCCGAGACCCATGTTCCCGACTCAAAAATGCGTCTATCACGACAAATACTACCCGGAAGTCTCACTATGTTGAACTATAAAAGAATACAATACGGTGTTTAAAATAGGTGCGATCATACCAGCACTAGTGCACCGGATCCCATCATAACCCGAAGCTAAGCGTGCTTGGGCGAGAGTAGTACTAGGATGGGTGACCCCGTGGGAAGTCCTCGTGTTGCACCCTTTTTTGCTTCTACGAGGTCTTTTTTTTTGTTTTTCTACTTTTTTACTTCTATCTTGAGCCCTTAATTCTAGTATGTCCATACTAAGTCCTCGTAGTTATTCACATCCGGGACCCACATTCCCGACTCAAAAGAGCGTCTATCACGACAAAGACTACCCGGAAGTCTCACCATAATGAACTATAAAAGAATAGAATGTGGTGTTATAAATGGGTGCGATCATACCAGCACTAATACACCGGATCCCATCAGAACTCAGAAGCTAAGCGTGCTTGGGCGAGAGTAGTACTAGGATGGGTGACCCCCTAGGAAGTCCTCGTGTTGCACCCCTTTTTGCTTCTACGAGGTCTCTATTTTTTAGTTTTTCTATTTTTTACTTCTATCTCAAGCCCTTAATAATTTTTTTTGAATTTCTATCTGTCCATACTAAGTCCTCGTGTTTATTCACATCCGGGGCCCACGTTCCCGACTCAAAAATGCGTCTATCACGACAAGGATCACTCGAAAGTGTCACCGCATTGAACTAAAGAGAATATAATGAGGTGTTACAAATGGGTGCCATCATACCAGCACAAATGCATCAGATCCCATTAGAACTCCAAAGTTAAGCGTGCTTGGGCGAGAGTAGTACTAGGATGGGTGACCCCCTAGGAAGTCCTCGTGTTGCACCCCTTTTTTCTTCTACGAGGTCTCTATTTTTTTGTTTTTCTATTTTTTTACTTCTATCTCAAGCCCTTAATAATTTTTCTTGAATTTCTATTTGTCCATACTAAGTCCTCGTGGTTATTCACATCCGGGGCCCACGTTCCCGACTCAAAAATGCGTCTATCACGACAAGGATCACTCGAAAGTCTCACCGCATTGAACTAAAGAGAATATAATGAGGTGGTACAAATGGGTGCCATCATACCAGCACTAATGCATCGGATCCCAATAGAACTCCGAAGTTAAGGGTGCTTGGGCGAGGGTAGTACTAGGATGGGTGATCCCCTAGGAAGTCCTCGTGTTGCACCCCTTTTTGCTTCTACGAGGTCTCTATTTTTTTGTTTTTCAACTTTTTTACTTCTATCTCGAGCCCTTAATAATTTTTCTCGAATTCTGATATGTCCATACTAAGTCCTCATGGTTATTCACATCCGGGACCCGCGTTCCCGACTCAAAAGTGCGTCCATCATGACAAAGACTACCTGAAAGTCTCACCGTGTTGAACTATAAAAGAATAGAATGCGGTGTTATAAATAAGTGCGATCATACGAGCACTAATGCACCAGATCCCATCAGAACTCCAAAGCTAAGCATGCTTGGGTGAGAGTAGTACTAGGATGGGTGACCCCCTGGGAAGTCCTCGTGTTGCACCCCTTTTTGCTTCTACGAGGTCTCTATTTTCTTATTTTTCTACTTTTTTACTTCTATCTCCAGCCCTTAATAATTTTTCTCGAATTCCGGTATGTCCATACTAAGTCCTCATCATTATTCACATCTGGGACCCACGTTCCCGACTCAAAAGTGCATCTATCACGACAAAGACTACCTGGAATTCTCACCATACTGAACTATAAAAGAATAGAATGTGGTGTTATAAATGGGTGCGATCATACCAGCACTAATGCACCAGATCCCATCAGAACTCCGAAGCTAAGCGTGCTTGGGCGAGAGTAGTACTAGGATGGGTGACCCCCTAGGAAGTCCTCGTGTTGCACCCCTTTTTGCTTCTATGAGGTCTCTATTTTTTTATTTTTCTACTTTTTTATTTCTATCTCGAGCCCTTAATAATTTCTCGAATTCCAATATGTCCATACTAAGTCCTCGTGGTTATTCACAGCCGGGACCCATGTTCCCGACTCAAAAATGCATCTATCACGACAAATACTACCCGGAAGTCTCACTGTGTTGAACTATAAAAGAATAGAATACGGTGTTAAAAATGGGTGCGGTCATACCAGCACTAGAGCACCGGCTCCCATCAGAACTCCGAAGCTAAGCGTGCTTGGGCGAGAGTAGTACTAGGAGGGGTGACCCCATGGGAAGTCCTCGTGTTGCACCATTTTTTGCTTCTACGAGGTCTCTTTTTTTTGTTTTTCTACTTTTTTACTTCTATCTCGAGCCCTTAATTCCAATATGTCCATACTAAGTCCTCATGGTTATTCACATCCGGGACCCACGTTCCTGGCTCAAAAGTTCGTCTATCACGACAAAGACTACCCGGAACTCTCACCGTAATGAACTATAAAAGAATAGAATGTGGTGTTATAAATGGGTGCGATCATACAAGCACTATTGCACTGGATCCCATCAGAACTCCGGAGCTAAGCGTGCTTGGGCGAGAGTAGTACTAGGATGGGTGACCCCCTGGGAAGTCCTCGTGTTGCACCCCTTTTTGCTTCTACGAGGTCTCTATTTTTTTTTAACTTCTATCTCAAGCCCTTAATAATTTTTCTTGAATTTCTATTTGTCCATACTATGTCCTCGTGGTTATTCATATCCGGGGCCCATGTTCCCGACTCAAAAATGCATCTATCACGACAAGGATCACTTGGAAGTCTCACCGCATTGAACTAAAGAGAATATAATGAGGTGTTACAAATTGGTGCAATCATACCATCACTAATGCATCGGATCCCATTAGAACTCCGAAGTTAAGCCTGCTTGGGCGAGAGTAGTACTAGGATTGGTGATCCCCTGGGAAGTCCTCGTGTTGCACCCCTTTTTGCTTCTATGAGGTGTCTATTTTTTTGTTTTTCTACTTTTTTACTTCTATCTCGAGCCCTTAATAATTTTTCTCGAATTCCGATATGTCCATACTAAGTCCTCATGGTTATTCACATCCGGGATCCACGTTGCCGAATCAAAAGTGCGTCCATCACGACAAAGACTACCCAAAAGTCTCACCGTGTTGAACTATAAAAGAATAGAATGCGGTGTTATAAATAGGTGCGATCATACGAGCACTAATGCACTGGATCCCATCAGAACCCGAAGCTAAGCGTGCTTGGGCGAGAGTAGTACTAGGATGGGTGACCCCGTGGAAAGTCCTCGTGTTGCACCCTTTTTTGCTTCTACGAGGTTTTTTTTTTGTTTTTCTACTTTTTTACTTCTATCTCGAGCCCTTAATTCTAGTATGTCCATACTAAGTCCTCGTAGTTATTCACATCCGGGACCCACATTCCCGACTCAAAAGAGCGTCTATCACGACAAAGACTACCCGAAAGTCTCACCATAATGAACTATAAAAGAATAGAATGTGGTGTTATAAATGGGTGCGATCATACCAGCACTAATGCATCGGATCCTATCAGAACTCAGAAGCTAAGCGTGCTTGGGCGAGAGTAGTACTAGGATGGGTGACCCCCTACGAAGTCCTCGTGTTGCACCCCTTTTTGCTTCTACGAGGTCTCTATTTTTTTGTTTTTCTATTTTTTTACTTCTATCTCAAGCCCTTAATAATTTTTCTTGAATTTCTATCTGTCCATACTAAGTCCTCGTGGTTATTCACATTCGGGGCCCACGTTCCCGACTCAAAAATGTGTCTATCACGACAAGGAACACTCGAAAGTCTCACCGCATTGAACTAAAGAGAATATAATGAGGTGTTACAAATGGGTGCCATCATACCAGCACTAATGCATCGGATCCCATTAGAACTCCGAAGTTAAGCGTGCTTGGGCGAGAGTAGTACTAGGATGGGTGACCCCCTAGGAAGTCCTCGTGTTGCACCCCTTTTTGCTTCTATGAGGTCTCTATTTTTTTGTTTTTCTATTTTTTTACTTCTATCTCAAGCCCTTAATAATTTTTCTTGAATTTCTATCTGTTCATACTAAGTCCTCGTGGCTATTCACATCCAGGGCCCACGTTCCCGACTCAAAAATGCGTCTATCACGACAAGGATCACTCGAAAGTCTCACCGCATTGAACTAAAGAGAATATAATGAGGTGTTACAAATGCGTGCCATCATACAAGCACTAATGCATCGGATCCCATTAGAACTCCGAAGTTAAGCGTGCTTGGGCGAGAGTAGTACTAGGATGGGTGATCCCCTGGGAAGTCCTCGTGTTGCACCCTTTTTGCTTCTACGAGGTCTCTATTTTTTTGTTTTTCAACTTTTTTACTTCTATCTCGAGTACTTAATAATTTTTCTCGAATTCCGATATGTCCAGACTAAGTCCTCATGGTTATTCACATCCGGGACCCACGTTCCCGACTCAAAAGTGCGTCCATCATGACAAAGACTACCCAAAAGTCTCACCGTGTTGAACTATAAAAGAATAGAATGCGGTGTTATAAATAATTGCGATCATACGAGCACTAATGCACCATATCCCATTAGAACTCCAAAGCTAAGCATGATTGGGTGGGAGTAGTACTAGGATGGGTGGTGACCCCCTGGGAAGTCCTCGTGTTGCACCCCTTTTTGCTTCTACGAGGTCTCTATTTTCTTATTTTTCTACTTTTTTACTTCTATCTCGAGCCCTTAATAATTTTTCTCGAATTTCGGTATGTCCATACTAAGTCCTCATCATTATTCACATCTGGGACCCACATTCCCGACTCAAAAGTGCATCTATCACGACAAAGACTACCTGGAATTCTCACCATACTGAACTATAAAAGAATAGAATGTGGTGTTATAAATGGGTGCGATCATACCAGCACTAATGCACCGGATCCCATCAGAACTCCGAAGCTAAGCGTGCTTGGGTGAGAGCAGTACTAGGATGGGTGACCCCCTAGGAAGTCGTCGTGTTGCACCCCTTTTTGCTTCTACGAGGTCTCTATTTTTTTATTTTTCTACTTTTTTACTTCTATCTCGAGCCCTTAATAATTTCTCGAATTCCGATATGTCCATACTAAGTACTCGTGGTTATTCACATACGAGACCCATGTTCCCGACTAAAAAATGTGTCTATCACGACAAATACTACCCAGAAGTCTCACTATGTTGAACTATAAAAGAATAGAATACGATGTTAAAAATGGGTGCGATCATACCAGCACTAGTGCACCGGATCTCATCAGAACCCGAAGCTAAGCGTGCTTGGGCGAGAGTAGTACTAGGATGGGTGACCCCGTGGAAAGTCCTCGTGTTGCACCCTTTTTTGCTTCTACGAGGTTTTTTTTTTGTTTTTATACTTTTTTACTTCTATCTCGAGCCCTTAATTCTAGTATGTCCATACTAAGTCCTCGTAGTTATTCACATCCGGGACCCACATTCCCGACTCAAAAGAGCGTCTATCACGACAAAGACTACCCGGAAGTCTCACCATAATGAACTATAAAAGAATAGAATGTGGTGTTATAAATGGGTGTGATCATACCAGCACTAATGCATCGGATCCTATCAGAACTCAGAAGCTAAGCGTGCTTGGGCGAGAGTAGTACTAGGATGGGTGACCCCCTACGAAGTCCTCGTGTTGCACCCCTTTTTGCTTCTACGAGGTCTCTATTTTTTTGTTTTTCTATTTTTTTACTTCTATCTCAAGCCCTTAATAATTTTTCTTGAATTTCTATCTGTCCATACTAAGTCCTCGTGGTTATTCACATCCGGGGCCCACGTTCCCGACTCAAAAATGCGTCTATCACGACAAGGAACACTCGAAAGTCTCACCGCATTGAACTAAAGAGAATATAATGAGGTGATACAAATGGGTGCCATCATACCAGCACTAATGCATCGGATCCCATTAGAACTCCGAACTTAAGCGTGCTTTGGCGGGAGTAGTACTAGGATGGGTGACCCCCTAGGAAGTCCTCGTGTTGCACCCCTTTTTGCTTCTACGAGGTCTCTATTTTTTTGTTTTTCTATTTTTTTACTTCTATCTCAAACCCTTAATAATTTTTCTTGAATTTCTATCTGTCCATACTAAGTCCTCGTGGCTATTCACATCCGGGGCCCACGTTCCCGACTCAAAAATGCGTCTATCACGACAAGGATCACTCGAAAGTCTCACCGCATTGAACTAAAGAGAATATAATGAGGTGTTACAAATGTGTGCCATCATACAAGCACTAATGCATCGGATCCCATTAGAACTCCGAAGTTAAGCGTGCTTGGGCGAGAGTAGTACTAGGATGGGTGATCCCCTGGGAAGTCCTCGTGTTGCACCCCTTTTTACTTCTACGAGGTCTCTATTTTTTTGTTTTTCTACTTTTTTACTTCTATCTCGAGCACTTAATAATTTTTCTCGAATTCCGATATGTCCATACTAAGTCCTCGTGGTTATTCACATCCGGGACCCACGTTCCCGACTCAAAAGTGCGTCCATCATGACAAAGACTACCCAAAAGTCTCACCATGTTGAACTATAAAAGAATAGAATGCGGTGTTATAAATAAGTGCGATCATACGAGCACTAATGCACCATATCCCATTAGAACTCCAAAGCTAAGCATGCTTGGGTGGGAGTAGTACTAGGATGGGTGACCCCCTGGGAAGTCCTCGTGTTGCACCCCTTTTTGCTTCTACGAGGTCTCTATTTTCTTATTTTTCTACTTTTTTACTTCTATCTCGAGCCCTTAATAATTTTTCTCGAATTTCGGTATGTCCATACTAAGTCCTCATCATTATTCACATCTGGGACCCACGTTCCCGACTCAAAAGTGCATCTATCACGACAAAGACTACCTGGAATTCTCACCATACTGAACTATAAAAGAATAGAATGTGGTGTTATAAATGGGTGCGATCATACCAGCACTAATGCACTGGATCCCATCAGAACTCCGAAGCTAAGCGTGCTTGGGCGAGAGTAGTACTAGGATGGGTGACCCCCTCGGAAGTCCTCGTGTTGCACCCCTTTTTTGCTTCTATGTGGTCTCTATTTTTTTGTTTTTCTACTTTTTTACTTCTATCTCGAGCCCTTAATAATTTTTCTCGAATTCCGATCTCTCCATACTAAGTCCTCGTGTTTATTCACATCCGGGTCCCACATTCCCGACTAAAAAGTACGTCTATCATGACAAGGATCACTCAGAAGTCTCACCGTATTGAAATAAGGAGAATAGAATGAGGTGTTACAAATGAGTGCGATCATACCAGCACTAATGCATCGGATCCCATTAGAACTCCGAAGTTAAGCGTGCTTGGGCGAGAGTAGTACTAGGATTGGTAATCCCCTGGGAAGTCCTCGTGTTGCACCTCTTTTTTCTTCTACGAGGTCTATATTTTTTTGTTTTCCTACTTCTTTACTTCTATCTCGATCCCTTAATAATTTTTCTCGAATTCCGATATGTCCATACTAAGTCCTCATGGTTATTCACATCCGAGACCCACGTTCTCGACTCAAAAGTGCGTCCATCACGACAAAGACTACCCGAAAGTCTCACCATGTTGAACTATAAAAGAATAGAATGCAGTGTTATAAATAGGTGCGATCATACGAGCACTAATGCACCAGATCCCATCAGAACTCCGAAGCTAAGCGTGCTTGGGCGAGAGTAGTACTAGGATGGGTGACCCCCTCGGAAGTCCTCGTGTTGCACCCCTTTTTTGCTTCTATGTGGTCTCTATTTTTTTGTTTTTCTACTTTTTTACTTCTATCTCGAGCCCTTAATAATTTTTCTCGAATTCTGATCTCTCCATACTAAGTCCTCGTGTTTATTCACATACAGGGCCCACGTTCCCGACTAAAAAGTACGTCTATCATGACAAGGATCACTCGGAAGTCTCACCGCATTGAACTAAGGAGAATAGAATGAGGTGTTACAAATGAGTGCGATCATACCAGCACTAATGCATCGTATCCCATTAGAACTCCGAAGTTAAGTGCGCTTGGGCGAGAGTAGTACTAGGATTGGTGATCCCCTGGGAAGTCCTCGTGTTGCACCCATTTTTTCTTCTACGAGGTCTCTATTTTTTTCTTTTTCTACTTTTTTACTTCTATCTCGAGCCCTTAATAATTTTTCTCGAATTCCGATATGTCTATACTAAGTCCTCATGGTTATTCACATCCGGGACCCACGTTCCCGACTCAAAAGTGCGTCCATCACGACAAAGACTACCCGAAAGTCTCACCGTGTTGAACAATAAAAGAATAGAATGCGGTGTTATAAATTGGTGCGATCATACGAGCACTAATGCACCAGATCCCATCAGAACTCCGAAGCTAAGCGTGCTTGAGCGAGAGTAGTACTAGGATGGGTGATCCAGTGGGAAGTCCTCGTGTTGCACCCCTTTTTGCTTCTACGAGGTCTCTATTTTTTTGTTTTTCTACTTTTTTACTTCTATCTCGAGCCCTTAATAAATTTTCTCGAATTCCAATATGTCCATACAAAGTCCTCATGGTTATTCACATCTGGGACCCACGTTCCCGACTCAAAAGTGCGTCCATCATGACAAAGACTACCCGAAAGTCTCACCGTGTTGAACTATAAAAGAATAGAATGCGGTGTTATAAATAAGTGCGATCATACGAGCACTAATGCACCAGATCCCATCAGAACTCCGAAGCTAAGCATGCTTGGGTGAGAGTAGTACTAGGATGGGTGACCCCCTGGGAAGTCCTCGTGTTGCACCCCTTTTTGCTTCCACGAGGTCTCTATTTTCTTATTTTTCTACTTTTTTACTTCTATCTCGAGCCCTTAATAATTTTTCTCGAATTTCGGTATGTCCATACTAAGTCCTCATCATTATTCACATCCGGGACCCACGTTCCCGACTCAAAAGTGCATCTATCACGACAAAGACTACATGGAATTATCACCATACTGAACTATAAAAGAATAGAATGTGGTGTTATAAATGGGTGCGATCATACCAGCACTAATGCACCGGATCCCATCAGAACTCTGAAGCTAAGCGTGCTTGGGCGAGAGTAGTACTAGGATGGGCGACCCCCTCGAAAGTCCTCATGTTGAAACCCTTTTTTGCTTCTATGTGGTCTCTATTTTTTTGTTTTTCTACTTTTTACTTCTATCTCGAGCCCTTAATAATTTTTCTCAAATTCCGATCTGTCCATACTAAGTCCTCGTGTTTATTCACATCCGGGGCCCACATTCCCGACTAAAAAGTACGTCTATCATGACAATGATCACTCAGAAGTCTCACCGCATTGAACTAAGGAGAATAGAATGAGGTGTTACAAATGAGTGCAATCATACCAGCACTAATGCATCGGATCCCATTAGAACTCCGAAGTTAAGCATGCTTGGGAGAGAGTAGTACTAGGATTGGTAATCCCCTGGGAAGTCCTCGTGTTGCACCCATTTTTTCTACTACGAGGTCTCTATTTTTTTGTTTTCCTACTTTTTTACTTCTATCTCGAGCCCTTAATAATTTTTCTCGAATTATGATATGTCCATACTAAGTCTTCATGGTTATTCACATCCGGGACCCACGTTCTCGACTCAAAAGTGCGTCCATCACGACAAAGACTACCCGAAAGTCTCACCGTGTTGAACTATATAAGAATAGTATGAGGTGTTATAAATAGGTGCGATCATACCAGCACTAATGCACCGGATCCCATCAGAACTCAGAAGCTAAGCGTGCTTGGGCGAGAGTAGTACTAGGATGGGTGACCCCTAGGAATTCCTCGTGTTGCACCCCTTTTTGCTTCTGCGAGGTCTCTATTTTTTTGTTTTTCTATTTTTTTACTTCTATCTGAAGCCCTTAATAATTTTTATTGAATTTGTATCTGTCCATACTAAGTCCTCGTGGTTATCCTCATCCGGGGCCCACATTCCCGACTCAAAAATGCGTCTATCACGACAAGGATCACTCGAAAGTCTCACCGCATTGAACTAAAGAGAATATAATAAGGTGTTGCAAATGGGTGCCATCATACCAGCACTAATGCATCGGGTCCCATTATAACTCCGAAGTTAAGCGTGCTTGGGCGAGAGTAGTACTAGGATGGGTGATCCCCTGGGAAGTCCTCGTGTTGCACCCCTTTTTGCTTCTACGAGGTCTCTAGTTTTTTGTTTTTCTACTTCTTTAGTTCTATCTTGAGCCCTTAATAATTTTCTCGAATTCCGATATGTCCATACTAAGTCCTCATGGTTATTCACATCCGGGACCCACGTTCCCGACTCAAAAGTGCGTCCATCATGACAAAGACTACCCGAAAGTCTCACCGTGTTGAACTATATAAGAATAGAATGCGGTATTATAAATAAGTGCGATCATACGAGCACTAATGCACCAGATCCCATCAGAACTCCGAAGCTTAGCGTGCTTGGGTGAGAGTAGTACTAGGATGGGTGACCCCCTGGGAAGTCCTCGTGTTGCACCCTTTTTGCTTCTACGAGGTCTCTATTTTCTTATTTTTCTACTTTTTTGCTTCTATCTCGAGCCCTTAATAATTTTTCTCGAATTCCAGTATGTCCATACTAAGTCCTCATCATTATTCACATCCAGGACCCACGTTCCCGACTCAAAAGTTCATCTATCACGACAAAGACTACCTAGAATTCTCACCATACTGAACTATAAAAGAATAGAATGTGGTGTTATAAATGGGTGTGATCATACCAGCACTGTTAGGAGTATGCCCTCGAATGCCACTCAGAGGTTGTTGAGTGAGGGCATTGTACTTGTAATTATGTAAACCATTTAAATAAGGCAAAGGAATGTTTCTTTATTTACTGGTAGTTACTGGCATTCCTAACTCGTAAATAAACATATAGAAACTAGTCCGTGTATTTGAGAGCAAAACGTTCCACTCCTTATTGGATAAGGGGGTCGGCACTGGAAAGGTTATAGCTCAAATACTTAATCGTTCGCAAGTCGATGAAACTTGGTAGGCGTTAAGTTTATGTGAAGACTTGTATGACGTGTTCTTTGACATGGAGAGTGCTGTCGAACACTAATGGTTAGTGGGAGCACATGTTATAGGTATGCTAATTGGATTAGTATACTCGTCGACTCACCCTCGATTCGTCACATGGATTTCACTCGGGACGATCAATGACGGAATCGAAAGGTTGTGATAGGTATTCGTGAACCTTCGACTTGAGGATTTAGTAGGGATGTGCTTGTGACGTCAAGATTTTCATTAGAGTATTTCGACCACCTAAGGAAGGCGGGGTCAACCTCGGCGTGCATCTTGACGGGCAAGTAGCGAGTCTCTTGAATACCAAGATAGAATTCTTTCTCCCGTTAGTGAGCGGGTTATATGTCCTATGCGGTTATTGGCAGATGAGATCATAAGTCTTTGGCCAAAGCATTGGAGCTAGTTGTATTAGATACACGACAGCTCCATGATCTCGATTTGCATTAACGCATGCATAGCATCAAGTACAGATAGGGTTTGACTGACCGTGACCCTATAACTTGATCGGGACATTTGAAAGAAGGGTTTATACGTATACTGGTATTCACGACAGAATGGTTCTTGAATTATCCAATCATTCGTTCTCCGTTGGGGTACAGTGTAGGCCGCCAGGCTGGCTAGGTGGTGCTACTACTCTTTGGTTCCTCCCATTGCTGACTGAGACGGACCTACCGAGTCGCGCAATAGGATTGACGACGGAATGAATCAAGCTTATTCTCTGTTTATAAATATTGGATATTGGATATCTAATTTATTGGGACATTGGATGTCTAAATTGATTTATTGGATAAATTAATTTATGGCCTAATGAATTAAATAAATTACTGGATGATTAATTTAATTCATGAATATAATTATTTCTTGGAGAAATTAATTATGTTATTATGTATTTGATATGATTAATTAATTGGATTAATTAATTGATATAAATACATCGGAACGGAATCGGAGTTTATCTGTTTGGACTAACGGGAGTCCGAAACGGACCGAATTTTTCCTACCCTTATAGATGGCCGCCCCCTATTTGTATTCCACCTAATGTGGTGGAAGACTTCATGATTTTATATCATGAAATGTTTTTCAATAGGGGACATGGAATCTCTTTTATTATAAAAGTGATTTGATGAGTTGTTGAATGAAGAATAAAAGGAGTAGACTAACTCTTCCTCCTTGAATATAAGTTTCCGACGTGAGTTGTAAGCCTTTCAAGAGAGAGAATTGTTTTCTCATATAGTCTTCCTTTTTCTTCTTCATCTTCATCACAAGTTCTTGGTTTTTTCTTGGAGAAAACATCAAGACATAAAAGAGAGATTGTGAGTTATACACTTAGAGTGTTATTATTTCATATTGGAAGCTTCATCACCTAGCTCTAGCCGTATCCTCGGAGGATATCAAGGTGTTGTCTTTCCGTTCGTTTTTCCGGTGCGTGGCAAGTAGAGACGCGGTGCTTTCGGCGTTGGATCATCCAAGGGCTTGGAGCGAATTGGATTCGTAGAGATCAATCAAGAGCTTGGGGAATAGCTCAATAGAAGGTTATCCATCTAATCAACGGACTACAAGGGTGAGTTTCTATATCTCTTGCTTTTCGTTTTTGATATTCGTATATTCGTAGCTCGATCGATCCTCGTAGGGATTCGGATCAAATTAATTTTCGTTTTACCGCTTCTGCTGGGCCTTCGTTTTTAGGCACCGAATCCCAACAGTGGTATCAGAGCGTAGGTCTTGCGATCGTATATACGATATTGGCATTTGGAATGCTCGATTAGATGGTGAATGATTTGGAATCATTTTAGTCATAATCGTGGTATATGTTTTTCGTTCGTAATAATTGTATTTTTCGTAAGTTTGTGTCTAAATATAAATCTTAAATTTCTGGGAAATATGATTTATATTGAAGATATGATAGTCGAAAAATATTGATATTGGATATCCGGTCGAAAATCTAGCCCCGAATCGTCGTCGGACGACTTTTTGGACAAAAAGGGTAATCTGGCCGAGAGTGACTCGACCGTGTCCTGGATGACACGGTCGTGTCCGGCAGTGTGGCCAAGTCATCGCCAGTGCACCCGACCGTGTCTGGGTGACTCGGTCGTGTCTGCCGGCATCTTCCGAGCATGACTCGGTCGTGCACTTTGTCTGTGCCAGAGGTGCCGAGGGTGACTTCGGTCATCTTTGATTTTCACCCGGCTCGATTTTTCCGTGTATTCTTAAAAATTAATCTCCGCACATTAAATTGGATTTAATATGATTAAAATGATTTATGGTATTTCATTTTATATGGGAAATTTGATTAATTGGAATATTTATAGTCGTAGAATTATTTTGAGCGTTATCATATTACCGATTGTGTGAATCGATTGGATCGGTTCGTATTGTTGATTGGATCAATGTATCTCTACGCTTTCCATTTATATAGTATTTATTGGATGAATGCTTTTGAATGGGGATGTGGTTCGTGGACTTAGTTTTGAATCGTTCGTTTTATTCGATTGGGTTGTAAAGGCCGTTTTGAGCCTATTTATTTTACTAGAAATGTTTGTATCTAGGATGCAATTTTCGATGTAAAATTTATATGTAATGACGAAGACCGGAGGAAGATCCATTTCGAGAAGACGAAGATTCAAGACGAAGACTTGTAATTAGATTACGGAGTTTTTGTTTTCTAGGAACGGTCCATGAACCACATGTTGGTAGCAACTAGGTTGTGAATGGTTTTTTCATATTGTATGAATACCACAAACGCGCTAATATGATTAATGTGCAAAGTGTAACGTTAATCGCGAAAATTCTCCCACAATAAATAATTAAGTTTATAAGGTTTCAAGGTTTTCCTTCCCTCCATCGAGTTTTCGGGAAATTGAAATCCAAACCGGATGTGCTATGCTTCCGTGTTATCGGGGTAGTCGTTCGGGGAGGACGGATAAATTACCGGGAGCGCATTGGATGCCTTCGGTTGGAGCAAATTTTATCCCTAGAAACCTGATAGGTTGTCGGATAAGATTCAATTGTGAAACTGATTTACGTCGATGGTATAAACTTAACTTGTTCACGAACCATAGAAATCGTATAGGTTGAGGGGAGTGAAAAAGGGGAAAAAGAAGATCGAATCATCCATTAGATGGGTTGGTGTTGGGCACCACTTTATGAAAATTAATAGACTAAAAACCTGTTCGGTTGCCCTCTATTAAGATTTATAAAGAACTTGATCACCACTATGAAGTAGAGCGACGATACTTCCGGAAATCACATGGGAGTGTGTTATTCCGATAAAAGTAGTGGGAGCTGGGTAACAAGAATAAAAAAGACCTTAAATTCTATACTCAGAACATAATTGAATGAGTCACTAATTAATCTGTTATACTTAATGCAGACAAATCTCAATATGACAATGAATCCACTCGCAATTCTACTCGAAAAGAACACCTTAATGGGACCTAACTTTGTGGATTGGCTCCGCAATTTGATGATTGTCCTCAGTATAGAGGCACTGGGATACGTCTTGGAGACGAACATTCCGGCGCCTCCTATGCGGACTCGAGCCAATCAGGAAGAGATTGAAAACCACGAAAAGTGGGTTAAGGATGACGTGAAAGTCCGTGCTTATATGATGGCTTCCATGTCTAATGAGCTTCAGAGCTCATGAGAAAATGACTTCGCTAGGCGATTCTATCTCACTTAGCCGAGCTTTATGGTGAGCACGTGAATCGCTAGATATGAGATATCCAAGCAACTGTTCGGTGCAAGGATGAAGGAAGGTGAGAAGGTTGGGGAACACGTCCTCAAAATGATATCCATGATCGAGAGATTGGAGGCTCTTGATTTTAAAATGTATACTTCTCTCCAAACCGACCTTATCCTACAGTCTCTCCCTGATTCCTTCTCACAGTTTGTTATGAACTTCAACTGCAATGAGATTGCATGTAACTTAGCTGGGCTAATGAACAAACTGGTGACCGCTCAGTCTCAGATAAAGACCCCGCGGATGAAGGAGTCTGCACTTGTGATTTCTTCTGGACTTCGGAAGTCTAAGAACAAGAAGGAAAAGACCAAGAAGCAAATTGGACCACAAGTTAAGGACCTTAAGGGTAAGGGCAAGGCCCCGATGGTTCCAAAGAACAAGAAGAAGAAGGATGTTTGTCTCAAGTGCAGTGATCTGGGCCACTGGGCTAGAGACTGTCCGATTCTTCATGGCACTTCAGGTACAGAACTTTTAGTTTTGGAAACAAATTGTTCTGCTACTGTATTTTCTACTTCCTAGATCTTTGGATTAAGTGCTAGTTCTCATATTTGTACCGTGAATCAGGATCTGGAACAAAGTAGGAAGCTTGGAGATGGAGAAGTTATGATCACAATCGGAAGCGGGCATAGTGTCGAGACGACCGACATAGGATCACTTCTTTTGGGTTTAGAATCCGGCTTTGTTTTGACTTTAGAAGATGTACTTGTTTTGCCCAAGGGGCACAAAAACATTGTATCCATTCCGGTCATGGACCGAAAAGGCTTTTCATTTTTCATTGGTGATGGTTCCTGCAAAATTTATTTTAGAAATAAACTAGTGGGTACTGCTACATTGTTGAATGGATTGTATCATCTAAATCTCAGCAACAAAGTAGTTGTGAATACTATGACTAGAAAACGTGGTAGGGATGAAACCAATCAAGTTTTGAAATGGCATCTTAGACTTGGTCATGTTGGTCAGACCAAGGTTTACAAGATGGAAAAAGATGGACTTATGGGTCCATTGGGATCAGATCCCTTTCCTACTTGTGAATCTTGCCTTAAAGGCAAAATGACTAAGTCCCCCTTCACAGGGACATTTCAAAGAGCCGCTGATAAACTGGGATTAATCCATACCGACGTATGTGGTGCTTTGGAAGCAGCACGTGACGGATATCAATATTTCATTACGTTTATAGATGATCATACTAGGTATGGTTATGTATACTTAATGAAACATAAATCCGACGCTTTTGAGAAATTCCAGGAATTCAAGGCCCTAGTCGAGAAACAAACTGGTAATCATATCAAAGCACTTCGGTCGGACCGAGGTGGCGAGTATATGAGTACGGAGTTTGACGAGTTCCTTAAGGAACATGGAATAGTTTCACAACTAACACCTCTGTACTCCTCGGTTAAATGGTGTGTCGAAAGAAGGAACCGACCTGTTGAACATGGTCCGTTCCATCTTGGGCTATCTTGACTTGCCGATTTACTGTGGGGTATGCACTGATCGCCGCGTATATCTTGAACAGATGTCCTTCCAAAACCGTTCCTAAAACTCCACATGAGATGTGGGAAGGAAGGAAACCAAGTCTTAATCATATTAGGATTTGGGGATGTCCCACTTATGTCAAGAAGACTAAGGTGGAAAAGTTGGAAGCTAGGTCTGCGAAGGGACGTTTCATTGGATTCCAGTCTGGGACGATGGGATATCTATTCTACATGCCCGAAGATCGAAGGATCATTGTTGCTTTACAAGCACACTTCCTGGAAGATGAGTTCATTCAGGAAGGCGGAGCAGGTAGAAGTATTTCTTTAGAAGAATACAATGAAACTCCTCGAGAGACACTGCAAGAAACTCGGAACCGAACTTTCAAACACAAGTACAACCACCTCGTAGGTCTAGTAGGGTGTCTCATTTACCCGAGAGGTATGGGCTTGTGCACTTGGAGGAGCCGGGTCTCCATGAGGTTCCAAGTGATAGCCAAGAGACCGACTGACTATGACCAAGCGATGGTGGATGTAGACTCCGCGAAATGGCGTGAAGCTATGGAAGCTGAGATAGACTCGATGCATGTCAATCAGGTCTGGACTCTAGTAGACCGCCCCAAGGGCATAGTGCCTATTGGGAACAAATGGATCTACAAGAGAAAGACTGATGGTGATGGCAAGGTTGACGCCTATAAGGCCAGGCTTGTGGCAAAGGGTTATACCCAGAAGGAAGGGATCGATTAACACGATACCTTCTCGCCCGTAGCCATGATCAAGTCTATTCGCATGATGCTTGCTATAGCTAACTACCACGATTATGAGATATGGCAAATGGACGTAAAGACGGCTTTCCTTAATGGATTCCTCGAGGAGGAAATCTATATGGAGCAGCCTAAAGGCTTTGTGTCTGAAGTCGATATTCAGAAAGTGTGCAAGCTTCAGCATTCCATTTATGGACTGAAGCAAGCGTCGCGTAGTTGGAACCTTCGTTTTGACGAGGCAATCAAAGAGTTTGATTTCGTGCAAAATGAAGAGGAACCTTGTGTATACAAGAGGGTTAGTGGGAGCAAGATCGCATTCTTAGTACTATATGTAGATGACTTTCTACTAATAGGAAATGATGTGGGAATGCTTAGTTCTGTGAAAGCTTGGCTTTCGAGTAATTTCTCCATGAAAGACTTGGGAGAAGCAACCTATATTCTTGGTATTCGGCTCTACCGGGATAGAGTGAAGAGAACAATAGGCCTTTCCCAAGCCCTCTATATAGATAAGATCTTAAAGCGATTTAAGATGGATGATTCTAAAAGAGGGTTCCTACCGATGCAACATGGAATAAAACTCACCTTGAAGACGTGTCCTCAAAGTGAGGAACAACGCAAGGAAATGAGTAATATACCATATGCTTCGGCCGTGGGTAGCCTTATGTATGCTATGTTGTGTACAAGACCTGACATCGCGCATGCTGTAAGCGTGGTGAGTAGGTTTCGTGCAAACCTGTGTAGGGAACATTGATCGTCAGAAAGAACGTTCTCAAGTACTTGAGAAGAACTAGAGATATGGTTCTTATGTATGGCGGTGGAGAATTGGATGTGGTGGGATTCACTGATTCGGACTTCCAAGGACTGAAGGACGACTCGATGTCCACTTCTGGCTACATATTTACTCTTAATGGAGGAGCAGTATCTTGGCGTAGTGCCAAGCAAAGCGCGACTGCTGATTCCACCTGTCAGGCTGAGTATCAAGCAGCCTCGGAGGCTTCCAAGGAAGGGTTCTGGATTAAGAAGTTTCTGGGAGAACTTCAAATGATACCATGTGCTGAGCTGCCTGTTCCGCTGTACTGCGACAACGACGGAGCTGTAGCGCAGGCCAAGGAGCCGAGGTTTCACAACAGCACCAAACATATTGAGAGGAAGTATCATCTCGTAAGAGAATTTGTTCGCAAGGGATACATTGTGCTACACAGAGTAGACTCGGCCGACAACGTCGCCGATCCACTGACCAAGCCACTTTCTCAGACTAGCTTGGAGCGTCATCTGGAGAACATGGGTATTAGATACCATAGTGTGTGGCATTGAGTGCAAGTGGGAGATTGTTAGGAGTATGCCCTCGAATGCCACTCAGAGGTTGTTGAGTGAGGGCATTGTACTTGTAATTATGTAAACCATTTAAATAAGGCAAATGAATGTTTCTTTATTTACTGGTAGTTACTGGCATTCCTAACTCATAAATAAACATATAGAAACTAGTCCGTGTATTTGAGAGCAAAACGTTCCACTCCTTATTGGATAAGGGGGTCGGCACTGGAAAGGTTATAGCTCAAATACTTAATCGTTCGCACGTCGATGAAACTTGACTGGGCGTTAAGTTTATGTGAAGACTTGTATGACGTGTTCTTTGACATGGAGAGTGGCTGTCGAACACTAATGGTTAGTGGGAGCACACGTTATAGGTATGCTAATTGGATTAGTATACTCGAACCGACTCACCCTCGATTCGTCACATGGATTTCACTCCGGGACAGTCAATGACGGAATCGAAAGGTTGTGATAGGTATTCGTGAACCTTCGACTTGAGGATTTAGTAGGGATGTGCTTGTGACGTCAAGATTTTCATTAGAGTAGTTCGACCCTGTAAACCGGAAGGCGGGGGTCAACCTCGACGTGCATCTTGACGGGCAAGTAGCAGGTCCTATTGAATACCAAGATAGAATTCTTTCTCCCGTTAGTGAGCGGGTTATATGTCCTATGCGGTTATTGGCAGATAAGATCATAAGTCTTTGGCCAAAGCATTGGAGCTAGTTGTATTAGATACACGACAGCTCGATGATCTCGATTTGCATTAACGCATGCATAGCGCCCAGTACAGATAGGGTTTGACTGACCGTGACCCTATAACTTGATCGGGACATTTGAAAGAAGGGTTTATACGTATACTGGTATTCATGACAGAATGGTTCTTGAATGATCCCAATCATTCGTCCTCAGTTGGGGTATAGTGTAGGCCGCCAGGCTGGCTAGGTGGTGCTACTACTCTTCGGTTCCTCCCATTGCTGACTGAGACGGACCTACCGAGTCGCACAATAGGATTGACGACGGAATGAATCAAGCTTATTCTCTCTTTATAAATATTGGATATTGGATATCTAATTTATTGGGACATTGGATGTCTAAATTGATTTATTGGATAAATTAATTTACGGCCTAATGAATTAAATAAATTACTGGGTGATTAATTTAATTCATGAATATAATTATTTCTTGGAGAAATTAATTATGTTATTATGTATTTGATATGATTAATTAACTGGATTAATTAATTGATATAAATACATCGGAACGGAATCGGAGTTTATCTGTTTGGACTCACGGGAGTCCGAAACGGACCGAATTTTTCCTACCCTTTTAGATGGCCGCCCCCTCTTTGTCTTCCACCTAATGTGGTGGAAGACTTCATGATTTTATATCATGAAATGTTTTTCAATAGGGGACATGGAATCTCTTTTATTATAAAAGTGATTTGATGAGTTGTTGAATGAAGAATAAAAGGAGTAGACTAACTCTTCCTCCTTGAATATAAGTTTTCTACGTGAGTTGTAAGCCTTTCAAGAGAGAGAATTGTTTTCTCATATAGTCTTCCTTTTTCTTCTTCATCTTCATCACAAGTTCTTGGTTTTTTCTTGGAGAAAACATCAAGACATAAAAGAGAGATTGTGAGTTATACACTTAGAGTGTTATTATTTCATATTGGAAGCTTCATCACCTAGCTCTAGCCGTATCCTCGGAGCATAGCAAGGTGTTGTCTTTCCGTTCGTTTTTCCGGCGCGTGGCAAGTAGAGACGCGGTGCTTTCGGCGTTGGATCATCCAAGGGCTTGGAGCGAATTGGATTCGTAGAGATCAATCAAGAGCTTGGGGAATAGCTCAAGAGAAGGTTATCCATCTAATCAACGGACTACAAGGGTGAGTTTCTATATCTCTTGCTTTTCGTTTTTGATATTCGTATATTCATAGCTCGATCGATCCTCGTAGGGATTCGGATCGAATTAATTTTCGTTTTACCGCTTCTGCTGGGCCTTTGTTTTTAGGCACCGAATCCCAACAAGCACTAATGCACCAGATCCCATCAGAACTTAGAAGCTAAGCGTGCTTGGGCGAGAGTAGTACTAGGATGGGTGACCCCCTCGGAAGTCCTCGTGTTGCACCCCTTTTTTGCTTCTATGTGGTCTCTATTTTTTTTGTTTTTCTACTTTTTTACTTCTATCTCGAGCCCTTAATAATTTTTCTCAAATTCCGATCTGTCCATACTAAGTCCTCGTGTTTATTCACATCCGGGGCCGACGTTCCCGACTAAAAAGTATGTCTATCATGACAAGGATCACTCAGAAGTCTCACCGCATTGAACTAAGGAGAATAGAATGAGGTGTTACAAATGAGTGCGATCATACCAGCACTAATGCATCGGATCCCATTAGAACTCCGAAGTTAAGCGTGCTTAGATGAGAGTACTACTAGGATTGGTAATCCCCTTGGAAGTCCTCATGTTGCACCCCTTTTTTCTTCTACGAGGTCTCTATTTTTTTGTTTTCCTACTTTTCTACTTCTATCTCAAGCCCTTAATAATTTTTCTCGAATCCATACTAAGTCCTCATGGTTATTCACATCCGGGACCCACGTTCCCGACTCAAAAGTGCGTCCATCATGACAAAGACTACCCAAAAGTTTCACCGTGTTGAACTATAAAAGAATAGAATGCGGTGTTATAAATAGGTGTGATCATACGAGCACTAATGCACCAGATCCTATTAGAACTCTGAAGCTAAGCGTGCTTGGGCGAGAGTAGTACTAGGATGGGTGACCCCCTAGGAAGTCCTCGTGTTGCACCCTTTTTTGCTTCTACGAGGTCTCTATTTTTTTTTTACTTATGTCTCAAGCCCTTAATAATTTTTCTTGAATTTCTATCTGTCCATACTAAGTCCTCGTGGCTATTCATATCCGGGGCCCATGTTCCCGACTCAAAAATGCGTCTATCACGACAAGGATCACTTGGAAGTCTCACCGCATTGAACTAAAGAGAATATAATGAGGTGTTACAAATTGGTGCGATCATACCAGCACTAATGCATCGGATCCCATTAGAACTCCGAAGTTAAGCGCGCTTGGGCGAGAGTAGTACTAGGATTGGCGATCCCCGGGGAAATCCTTGTCTTGCACTCCTTTTTGCTTCTACGAGGTCTCTATTTTTTTGTTTTTCTATTTTTTTACTTCTATCTCAAGCCCTTAATAATTTTTCTTGAATTTCTATCTGTCCATACTAAGTCCTCGTGGTTATCCTCATCCGGGGCCCACATTCCCGACTCAAAAATGCGTCTATCACGAAAAGGATCACTCGAAAGTCTCACCGCATTGAACTAAAGAGAATATAATGAGGTGTTACAAATGGGTGCCATCATACCAGCACTAATGCATCGGATCCCATTATAACTCCGAAGTTAAGCGTGCTTGGGCGAGAGTAGTACTAGGATGGGTGATCCCCTCGGAAGTCCTCGTGTTGCACCCCTTTTTGCTTCTACGAGGTCTCTATTTTTTTGTTTTTCTACTTTTTTACTTCTATCTCGAGCGCTTAATAATTTTTCTCGAAATCCGATATGTCCATACTAAGTCCTCATGGTTATTCACATCCGGGACCCACGTTCCCGACTCAAAAGTGCGTCCATCATGACAAAGACTACCCGAAAGTCTCACCGTGTTGAACTATAAAAGAATAGAATGCGGTATTATAAATAAGTGCGATCATACGAGCACTAATGCACCATATCCCATCAGAACTCCGAAGCTCAGCGTGCTTGGGTGAGAGTAGTACTAGGATGGGTGACCCCCTGGGAAGTCCTCGTGTTGCACCCTTTTTGCTTCTACGAGGTCTCTATTTTCTTATTTTCCTACTTTTTTACTTCTATCTCGAGCCCTTAATAATTTTTCTCGAATTCCGGTATGTCCATACTAAGTCCTCATCATTATTCACATCCGGGACCCACGTTCCCGACTCAAAAGTTCATCTATCACGACAAAGACTACCTAGAATTCTCACCATACTGAACTATAAAAGAATAGAATGTGGTGTTATAAATGGGTGTGATCATACCAGCACTAATGCACCGGATCCCATCAGAACTCCGAAGCTAAGCGTGCTTGGGCGAGAGTAGTACTAGGATGGGTGACCCCCTCGGAAGTCCTCGTGTTGCACCCCTTTTTTGCTTCTATGTGGTCTCTATTTTTTTGTTTTTCTACTTTTTTACTTCTATATCGAGCCCTTAATAATTTTTCTCAAATTCCGATCTGTCCATACTAAGTCCTCGTGTTTATTCACATCCGGGGCCGACGTTCCCGACTAAAAAGTATGTCTATCATGACAAGGATCACTCAGAAGTCTCACCGCATTGAACTAAGGAGAATAGAATGAGGTGTTACAAATGAGTGCGATCATACCAGCACTAATGCATCGGATCCCATTAGAACTCCGAAGTTAAGCGTGCTTGGGCGAGAGTAGTACTAGGATTGGTAATTCCCTTGGAAGTCCTCATGTTGCACCCCTTTTTTCTTCTACGAGGTCTCTATTTTTTTGTTTTCCTACTTTTCTACTTCTATCTCGAGCCCTTAATAATTTTTCTCGAATCCATACTAAGTCCTCATGGTTATTCACATCCGGGACCCGTGTTCCCGACTCAAAAGTGCGTCCATCACGACAAAGACTACCCGAAAGTTTCACCGTGTTGAACTATAAAAGAATAGAATGCGGTGTTATAAATAGGTGTGATCATACGAGCACTAATGCACCAGATCCCATCAGAACTCTGAAGCTAAGCGTGCTTGGGCGAGAGTAGTACTAGGATGGGTGACCCCCTAGGAAGTCCTCGTGTTGCATCCTTTTTTGCTTCTACGAGGTCTCTATTTTTTTTTACTTCTGTATCAAGCCCTTAATAATTTTTCTTGAATTTCTATCTGTCCATACAAAGTATTCGTGGCTATTCATAACCGGGGCCCATGTTCCCGACTCAAAAAATGCGTCTATCACGACAAGGATCACTCAGAAGTCTCACCGCATTGAACTAAAGAGAATATAATGAGGTGTTACAAATTGGTGCGATCATACCAGCACTAATGCATCGGATCCCATTAGAACTCCGAAGTTAAGCGCGCTTGGGCGAGAGTAGTACTAGGATTGGCGATCCCCTGGGAAATCCTTGTGTTTCACTCCTTTTTGCTTCTACGAGGTCTCTATTTTTTTGTTTTTCTACTTTGTTACTTCTATCTCGAGCCCTTAATAATTTTTCTCGAATTCCGATATGTCCATACTAAGTCCTCATGGTTATTCACATCCGGGATCCACGTTCCCGACTCAAAAGTGCGTCCATTACGACAAAGACTACCTAAAAGTCTCACCGTGTTGAACTATAAAAGAATAGAATGTGGTGTTATAAATAGGTGCGATCATACGAGCACTAATGCACCGGATCCCATTAGAACTCCGAAGCTAAGCGTGCTTGGGCGAGAGCAGTACTAGGATGGGTGACCCCCTAGGAAGTCATCGTGTTGCACCTATTTTTGCTTCTACGAGGTCTCTATTTTTTTTATTTTTCTACATTTTTACTTCTATCTTGAGCCCTTAATAATTTCTCGAATTCCGATATGCCCATACTAAGTACTCGTGGTTATTCACATCCGGGACCCATGTTCTAGACTCAAAAATGTGTCTATCACGACAAATACTACCCGGAAGTCTCACTGTGTTGAACTATAAAAGAATAGAATACGGTGTTAAAAATGGGTGCGATCATACCAGCACTAGTGCACCGGATCCCATTAGAACCCGAAGCTAAGCGTACTTGGGCGAGAGTAGTACTAGGATGGGTGACCCCGTTGGAAGTCCTCGTGTTGCACCCTTTTTTGCTTCTACGAGGTCTCTTTTTTTGTTTTTCTACTTTTTTACTTCTATCTCGAGCCCTTAATTCCGATATGTCCATACTAAGTCCTCGTGGTTATTCACATCTGGGACCCACGTTCCCGACTCAAAAGTGCGTCTATCATGACAAAGACTACCCGGAAGTCTCACCATAATGAACTATAAAAGAATAGAATGTGGTGTTATAAATGGGTGTGATCATATCAGCACTAATGCACCTGATCCCGTCAGAACTGAGAAGCTAAGCGTGCTTGGGCGAGAGTAGTACTAGGATGGGTGACCCCCTATGAAGTCCTCGTGTTGCACCCCTTTTTGCTTCTATGAGGTCTCTATTTTTTTGTTTTTCTATTTTTTTACTTCTATCTCAAGCCCTTAATAATTTCTCTTGAATTTCTATCTATCCATACTAAGTCCTCGTGGTTATTCACATCCGGGGCCTACGTTCCCGCCTCAAAAATGTGTCTATCACGACAAGGATCACTCGAAACTCTCATCGCATTGAACTAAATAGAATATAATTAGGTGTTACAAATGGCTGCCATCATACCAGCACTAATGCATCGGATCCCATTAGAACTCCGAAGTTAAGCGTGCTTGGGCGAGACTAGTACTAGGATGGGTGATCCCCTGGGAAGTCCTCGTGTTGCACCCCTTTTTGCTTCTACGAGATCTCTATTTTTTTGTTTTTTACTTTTTTACTTCTATCTCGAGCCCTTAATAATTTTTTTCGAATTATGATATATCCATACTAAGTCCTCGTGGTTATTCACATCCGGGACCCACGTTCCCGACTCAAAAGTGCGTCTATCATGACAAACACTACCCGGAAGTCTCACTATATTGAACTATAAAAGAATAGAATGCGGTGTTATAAATGGGTGCGATCATACGAGTGCTAATGCACCGGATCCCATCAGAACTCCGAAGCTAAGCGTGCTTGGGTGAGAGAAGTACTAGGATGGGTGACCCCTTGGGAAGTCCTCGTGTTGCACCCCTTTTTGCTTCTACGAGGTCTCTATTTTCTTATTTTTCAACTTTTTTACCTCTATCTCGAGCGCTTAATAATTTTGCTCGAATTCCGATATGTCCATACTAAGTCCTCGTGGTTATTCACATCCGGAACCCACGTTCCCGACTCAAAAGAGCGTCTATCACGACAAAGACTACCCGGAAGTCTCACCATAATGAACTATAAAAGAATAGAATGTGGTGTTATAAATTGGTGCGATCATACCAGCACAAATGCACCTGATCCCATCAGAACTCCGAAGCTAATGGGCGAGAGTAATACTAGGATGGGTGACCCCCTGGGAAGTCCTCGTGATGCACCCCTTTTTTGCTTCTATGTGGTCTCTATTTTTTTTGTTTTTCTACTTTTTTACTTCTATCTCGAGCCCTTAATAATTTTTCTCGAATTCCGATCTGTCCATACTAAGTCCTCGTGTTTATTCACATCCGCGGCCCACGTTCCCTACTCAAAAATACGTCTATCATGACAAGGATCACTCGGAAGTCTCACCGCATTGAACTAAAGAGAATAGAATGAGGTGTTACAAATGAGTGCGATCATACCAGCAGTAATGCATCGGATCCCATTGGAACTCCGAAGTTAAGCGTGCTTGGGCGAGAGTAGTACTAGGATTGGTGATCCCCTAGGAAGTCCTCGTGTTGCACCCTTTTTTTCTTCTACGAGGTCTCTATTTTTTTGTTTTTCTACTTTTTTACTTCTATCTCGAGCCCTTAATAATTTTTCTCGAATTATGATATGTCCATATTAAGTCCTCATGGTTATTCACATCCGGGACCCACGTTCCCGACTCAAAAGTGCGTCCATGACGACAAAGACTACCCGAAAGTCTCACCGTGTGGAACTATAAAAGAATAGAATGCGGTGTTATAAATAAGTGCGATCATACGAGCACTAATGCACCAGATCCCATCAGAACTCCGAATATAAGCGTGCTTGGGCGAGAGTAGTACTAGGATGGGTGACCCCCTGGGAAGTCCTCGTGTTGCACCCCTTTTGCTTCTACGAGGTCTCTATTTTTTTGTTTTTCTACTATTTTACTTCTATCTCGAGCCCATAATATTTTTTCTTGAATTCCGATCTGTCCATACTAAGTCCTCGTGGCTATTCATATCCGGGGCCCATGTTCCCGACTAAAAAATGCATCTATCACGACAAGGATCACTCGAAAGTCTCACCGCATTGAACTAAAGAGAATATAATGAGGTGTTACAAATTGGTTTGATCATACTAGAACTAATGCATTGGATCCCATTAGAACTCCAAAATTAAGCGTGATTGGGCGAGAGTAGTACTAGGATTGGTGATCCCCTGGGAAGTCCTTGTGTTGCACTCCTTTTTGCTTCTACGAGGTCTCTATTTTTTTGTTTTTCTACTTTGTTACTTCTATCTCGAGCCCTTAATAATTTTTCTCGAATTCCGATATGTCCATACTAAGTCCTCATGGTTATTCACATCTGGGATCCACGTTCCAGACTCAAAAGTGCGTCCATTACGACAAAGACTACCTAAAAGTCTCACCGTGTTGAACTATAACAGAATAGAATGGGTGACCATACGAGCACTAATGCACCGGATCCCATTAGAACTCCGAAGCTAAGCGTGCTTGGGGGAGAGCAGTACTAGGATGGGTGACCCCCTAGGAAGTCATCGTGTTCCACCTGTTTTTGCTTTTACGAGGTCTCTATTTTTTTATTTTTCTACATTTTTACTTCTATCTTGAGCCCTTAATAATTTCTCGAATTCCGATATGTCCATACTAAGTACTCGTGGTTATTCACATCCGGGACCCATGTTCTCGACTCAAAAATGCGTCTATCACGACAAATACTACCCGGAAGTCTCACTGTGTTGAACTATAAAAGAATAGAATACGGTGTTAAAAATGGGTGAGATCATACCAGCACTAGTGCACCGGATCCCATCACAACCCGAAGCTAAGCGTACTTGGGCGAGAGTAGTACTAGGATGGGTGACCCCGTTGGAAGTCCCCGTGTTGCACCCTTTTTTGCTTCTACGAGGTCTCTTTTTTTGTTTTTCTACTTTTTTACTTCTATCTCGAGCCCTTAATTCTAGTATGTCCATACTAAGTCCTCGTGGTTATTCACATCCGCGACCCACGTTCCCGACTCAAAAGTGCGTCTATCATGACAAAGACTACCCGGAAGTCTCACCATAATGAACTATAAAAGAATAGAATGTGGTGTTATAAATGGGTGCGATCATATCAGCACTAATGCACCGGATCCCATCAGAACTCAGAAGCTAAGCGTGCTTGGGCGAGAGTAGTACTAGGATGGGTGACCCCCTATGAAGTCCTCGTGTTGCTGTTAGGAATATGCCCTCGAATGCCACTCAGGGGATGAGAGAGTAGGGTCATTGTACTTGTAATTATGGAATAAATAATAAAAAGGCAATTCGATTCATTCACTGTTTATTGTATTTCAATTGCATTCTTGACTTGGTAAACATTGAAGTGAAGTCCATGTAAATAAAATGAACATTCCATTCTCGTTATGGGATAAGAGAAAATGCACTGGAAGTGTTTAAAGTTTATTTACGAAAATCGTTCGCAAGTCAATAAACTTAAATGGGCATTAAGTTTTAATAAGACTTGTATAACTGATGCTAGGACGTGTGCACGTCTTGATAGCATAGTTATAAAGTATATTGGTGGGACCAGTATACTCGAACACGACTCATACTCGATTCAGTCACACGGTATTCACTCTCGAAGAGTCGATGATGAATCAAAAGGTTGTGATAGTGTATGTGGACCTTTGACTTGAGGATTCAGTAGAAGATGTGCCTGTGACGTTTAGTTTGTCATTAGAGTAGTTAGACTCATTTGCTTAATTGCTGAGTCGACCTCGAAGTGCGGACTATACGGGCAGGTAGCAGTCTTTACTATATGCCAAGAAAGAATTTTATTTCCTGTTAGTGAGCAGGCGTATGTCCTATACGGTTAATGGCAAATAAGATCATGAGTCTTTGGCCAAAGCATTCTGATATAGTCGTATTAGATACACTATTAATCAGTCGGTCTTGATTTGCATTAACACATGTATAGAGTCTAGTCAATAGTATGGTTTGACTTTGCCGTGACCCGAAGACTTGACCGGGACATCTGATAAAGGGTCTATACGTATATAGTATTCACGACATAATGGTTCTGGAATGATCCCTTCATTCGTTCTCAGTCGGGGTTTACAGTGCGGCCGCTAAGTGGCTAAGTGCCGCCCGCACTCATTGGTTCCTCCCAATGCCGGTGAGACGGACCTACGGAGTCGCGCATCGGGAGCGTTGACGGATAAATGTGAATTTATTATCTCTCTATAAATATTAGATATTGGATATCTAATTATGATTTATTAGATAAATCAAAATAGCGGTCTTATGAATTAAAATTAAGTTCTGGTGATTAATTTAATTCATAAATTATATTTCTTAGAGAAATATATTTGTATTTGATATTATTAATTAATTAGATTAATTAATTAATATAAATACATTGGTGGTTAAACGGAGTGTATTTAGCAGTCGTTTGTGAACGTCCGGTACGAGCGAGTGACTCGGCTCGTTTTCTAGGAAACTTCCACCATGGGCCGCCCTCCCTCTCCCCACATCACATGGAATCATTTCCATGCATGTGTATGTGTTAGTTGTATTTTTGTTATTATGTGTTGACATTTTATCTCAATTATATGATTTGTATTATATGTTTGAGATAATATAAAAACAACATAATAGAACAACTACTAAAAACACACACACTTGCAAAGTGAGAACTTCTTGGGAAATTTGAGAGCAGCCTGCCGAGAGCTTTTAAGTGAGGAGAGAGAGAAAAAATTTCCTTCTTCATTTTGTTCATCTTTGAGGTGAAAAGAAGTAAGAAAAATTAAGAGAGAAAAAATTCCTACAATACTTCCTAGCCGTGTTCTTCATAGAACGGAGTGTTGTAGATTTTTCCGGGCAACTTCCGACGCATGTGAAGTAGAGGCTTCGAATTTTCGGTGCTTGGAACGAAGGGATTTCGTGTTCGGGACGGGATCGTGATCATCGTCTACACTTTACGAAGATTTATTTCAAAGGCTTCAAGGGTATGAATCTTTACCTTTATATGTATTTTTTTTTCGTATATACGTTACTTGATCGATCCTGTTTGGGATTCGTATTTCTTTCCGCTGCGTATTTCGTTTTATTTTCGGAATCCCAACAGTGGTATCGGAGCGAGGTCAATGTTTCCGTATATACGATTATTTGTGCATTTTGAATGCTTTTGGATGATGATTATGATTTAGAATCATGCTTGGAATAATTGTAGATTTTAAATTGTTCGTTGTAGGATCACGTTTTTTGAAACGGGCCGAAAAACGAAGAAACGAAGTGTCGGCAGGTCTTAGCGACCTTTGCTGGCCGCCAGCATCGCCGAGCATGATTGGCCATGATCGGCCATGTCTCGGCCACATCGGCCGAGAATGATCGGCTTGACTGCGGCGGTGGCTCGGCGAGCGACCCTCGGGTTTTTGGCCCGATTTTGAATCGGGCATGGTGGGCCTAAAATCGGATTGTCAGGGACTCCGTTTAAGTTTATATTTCGTTTTAATTATTTCCCAAAATTTAAATTGGATTTTAATTTGACTAAATTAATATTTGGAATATTTTTTTAGTTAAAGGAAATAAATTAAACGAAAATATTATTTTGGCCAGATTACTTCGAATGAATTTAAATGACGATTATTAGTATTAATTGGATTAATACCATTAAAATTGAATAGATTAATTTTATATTGATTGGATTAATATCTTAATTGATTATTTAATTTTAATGCCACTTTATATTAATTGGATTAATATAGTAGAAATTGAATAGATTAATTTATAGATTAATTAGATTAATTTATATTAAGACTAATTGTTTAATTTCGTTGTCATTACATGTTGTATGGAATCCTTATGTGATGGTGATATAGCTCGTGGACTTAGTTTTTTGATTTGTTCGATTCGATTGGGTTGTAAAGGCCGTTTTGAGCCTATTTATATTTACTAGAAAAACTTGTATAAGATGCAATTTTTCAATGATGTAATTATTATTTTGGGTATGAAGAAGACCGAAGACAACCGACCGAGAAGACGAAGAATCGAAGACTGTTTTTTTTGGGTCATTCGCTTGGCCCAGTACTTAGGAATTAGGTCCATGAGCTATATGTTGGTAGTAACTAGGTTACTGTTTTACATTTTCATTTTGAATGATTGACAAACCAACAAACGCGTATAATTGAATTAATGTGCAAAGTGTAACATTAATCGCGAAATTCTCCGGCTACAAGCAGGACTAAGTTTGAAAAAGGTTACGAGGTTTCCTACCCTCCATCAAACTCGTAGAAAATTGATACCCGAGTGGTGTGCTATGCTTCCGAGTTATCGGGGTAGTACATTTGGTAGAGGTTGAAAAATTCTTGAGTGCATTAGATGCCTTCGGTTGGTGATAAATTTCGCCCTAGAAACACGATAGGTTGCGGGTGAGATTCAATAGTCAAACCGATGAGCGTTGATGGTCAACAACTTAGATAGTCCGGATTGCCAAGAAACGATAGGTTGAGGGCATGAAGACTAGGGGTAAAAGAAGATCAAATCATCCGTTAGACGGGTTGGTGTTAGACACCACTTTACAGAAATTAATTGGCAAGAAACCTGATAGGTTGCGTCTGTTAAAATTTGTAAAGAACTTGATCACCACTAAGAAGTCGATCTAACCATGATTTCCGGATTATAACATGGGAGTGTATAATTCCGATAAAATTAGTGGGAGCCGAGACAAGAATTATACAAGCCCTTAAGTTCTATACTCGGACATAATTAAACAAGTCACTAATTCAATCTTGTCTAAATCTTTGCAGAAAACGAAATTAAATCTCTCTAAAATGGCTAAAAACCCACTTGCAATACTACTTGAAAAGAATCTCCTAACTGGCCCTAACTTTGTTGACTGGTTTCGGAATCTGATGATTGTACTCAGTATGGAGTCTCTGGGATACGTCTTGGAGGCGGACATTCCACCGACTCCAATCCGGACTAGGGGTAATCAGGAAGACATTGACGTCCATGAAAAATGGGTCAAGGATGATGTGCTAGTCCGTGGTTTTATGATGGGCTCAATGACTAATGAGCTGCAGAGAGCGCACGAGAAAATGACTTATGCTGGCGATTCTCGCACACTTGACCGAACTTTATGGAGAGCACGGTGAGATTGCTAGATATGAGATATCAAAGCGGTTGTTCGGTGCTAGGATGAAAGAAGGGGAGAAAGTGGGAGACCACGTCCTCAAGATGATCTCTATGATTGAGAGGCTCGAGGTGCTCAACTTTAATATGGATTTATCCCTTCAAATTGATCTCATCCTTCAATCTCTACCTGACTCTTTCACGCAGTTTGTAATGAATTTCAACTGTAATGAAATTACATGCACATTAGCTGGGCTAATGAATAAACTGGTGACGCGCAGTCTAACATGAAGACTAAACCGAGAGAGGCTGCTCTTGTGATTTCTTCTGGGCCTAAGAGGTCCAAGAACAAGAAGAAAAAGACCTACGAGCAGTACAAACCCAAGAAAGGGGTGCAAAAAGGAAAGGGCAAGGCCCGAAAGGTTCAAAAGGTAGGCGGTCCAAAACCTACGGACAAATGCCTTGAATGCGGTGAGCTGGGCCACTGGCGAAGGACTTAACCAAAGATTAATGGCGAATCAGGTACGTAACTTTTTGTTTTTGAAACTAATTGTTCCGCTACTGTATATTCTGCTTCATGGATTCTGGATTCAGGTGCCACTTCTCACATTTGTACTATGAATCAGGATCTGGAGCAGTAAAAACTTGAAGCTGGGAAATAATGATCCTTTGTTGGAAGCGGACAAAGTGTCGAGGCAACCGATATTGGATCAATCCTTCTGGGTTTAGAATCTGGTTTTATTTTGACATTAGATGAAGTACTTGTTTTGCCCAAGGGGCATAAAAACATTGTATCCATTCCAGTCTTGGATCGGAAAGGATTTTGTTTCTTCATTGGCAATGGCAGTTGTAAAATTTATTTTCGAAATAAATTGGTTGGAACAGCTACATTGTTGAATGGTTTATATCATCCGAACATGCAAAATAAAGCAGTGAACACTATAACTAGGAAACGTGGTAGGCAAGATACTAATCAAGCTCTTAAATGGCACCTTAGACTTGGTTATGTTGGTGGACCAAGGTTCGAGAAAATGGAAAAAGATGGACTTTTAAGTCCATTGGGTGTAGAACCCTATCCAACTTGTGAATCTTGCCTTAGAGGCAAAATGACTAAGTTCCCCTTCACAGGGACTTTTGAAAGGGCTGCCGATAAACTTGGATTGGTGCATACCGATGTTTGTGGTGCTTTAGAAGTAGCCCGAGACGGATATCAATATTTTATAACGTTCACAGATGATCATACTAGGTATGGGATTGTGTACTTAATGAAACATAAATCTGAAGCCTTTGCTAAATTCAAAGAATTTAAGGCCCTAGTTGAAAAACAAATTGGATGTCATATCAAAGCACTTCGGTCGGACCGAGGTGGCGAATATATGAGCACTGAGTTTGATGAGTTCCTTAAGGAACATGGAATAGTTTCACAATTCACGCCTCCAGGAACCCCACAGTTAAATGGTGTTTCAGAAAGGAGAAATCGGACTTTGTTGGACATGGTTCTCTCCATGTTAAATTACACTGATTTACCTATTTACCTGTGGGGGTATGCCTTACTAACCGCTGCCTATATCCTAAATAGATGTCCTTCCAAATCTGTTCCTATCACTCCGCATGAGATGTGGAAGGGTAAGAAACCAAGCCTTAATCACACAAGGATTTGGGGATGTCCAGCCTATGTCAAAAAGGCTAAGGTGGACAAACTGGAAGTGAGGTCCATAAAAGGACGTTTCATAGGATACCCAGAAGACTCGATGGGTTATCTATTCTACATTCCAGAAGACCATAGGGTCGTTGTGGCATTACAAGCGCACTTCCTTGAGGATGAATTCATTCAGGAAGGTGGCTCGGGTAGAAATATCTCTTTGGAAGAGCATAATGAATCTCCTAAGGAGACATCTGATCAGGAATCAAGAACCGAACCTATTGTAACACAACCTCCACTTCGAAGGTCTGATAGGGTATCTCACTTACCTGAGAGGTATGGCTATACACATGTCGAGGAACTGGGTCTCCACGACACACACGATGCGATGAAAACGACCCTGTCACCTATGACCAAGCGATAGTGGATGTAGACTCTGATAAATGGCAAGAAGCAATGGAAGCTGAGATAGACTCGATGCATACCAATCAGGTCTGTACTCTAGTAGATCTTCCAACTGGCATGAGGACTATTGGAACTAAATGGATGTATAAGAAAAAGACTGATGGGGATGGCAAGGTTGATGCCTATAAGGCCAGGCTTGTGGCAAAGGGTTATACCCAAAGGGAAGGAATCGATTATCATGATACCTTCTCGCCCGTAGCTATGATAAAGTCGATTCGCATGATGCTTGCTATTGCTGCCTATTATGATTATGAAATATGGCAAATGGATGTCAAAACGGCTTTTCTAAATGGATACCTCGAGGAGGAAATCTATATGGAACAGCCTAAAGGTTTTGTGTCCAAAGCTAATATTCATAAAGTGTGTAAGCTTGAGCCATTTATGGTGAAGCAAGCTTCTCGGAGTTGGAACCTTCGATTTGTGAAGCGGTTAAGGAATTTGACTTGAGCGAAATGAGGAGGAACCGTGTGTTTACAAAAAGATCGATGGGAGCAACATTGCGTTCTTAGTACTATATGTAGATGATATTCTACTTATAGGAAATAACATAGCAATGCTCGGCCTTTGTGAAAGCTTGGCTTTCTAAAGCGTTCTCCATGAAAGACTTGGGAGAAGCTTCCTATATTATAGGGATCCGTCTTTACAAAGATAGACCGCGAAGAATGATAGGACTTTCCCAAGCCCTTTATATCGATAAAATCCTGAGAAGATTCAAGATGGATGAATCTAAAAGAGGGTTCCTTCCCATGCGACATGGAATTCATCTCACCACGAAAATGTGTCCTCAAAGTGAGGAAGACAAGAGAGAGATGAGTAAGGTACCCTATGCCTCGGCAGTGGGTAGCCTCATGTACGCTATGTTGTGTACGAGACCGAGACTTAGCCTACTGTTGTGAGTATGGTAAGTCGATTTCAAGCAAACCGGGAAGGAACATTGGGTATCGTAAAGAACATTTTTAAGTACTTAAGAAGAACTAGAGATTTAGTTCTTACTTATGGTGGTGGAGAACTGAAGGTGATTGGATTCACCGATTCTGATTTTCAAGGAGACAATGACGACTCTAAGTCGACATCTGGGTATTTATTTACTCTAAATGGAGGAGCAATATCTTGGAGAAGCTCCAAGCAAACCACTACTGCAGATTCCACCTGCCAAGTAGAGTATCAAGCTACCTCAGAGGCTAGCAAAGAAGCATTTTGGATGCAGAAGTTTATACAAGAACTTCAAGTGGTGCCTAACGCGGAGTTGCCTATATCACTATTCGTGATAATGATGGAGTATCGCCCAAGCCAAGGAGCCGAGGGCTCACCACAACACCAAGCATATAGAGAGAAAGTACCACATCGTTCGAGAGATGGTGGAAAAAGGATATGTTTCATTGGAAAGAGTAGACTCAGAAGACAATGTCTCTGACCCGCTGACTAAGCCATTATCTCAGGCCGTCTTGGAAAGACATCTGAAGAACATGGGTATTGGATATCATGATGTGTGGCATTGAGTGCAAGTGGGAGATTGTTAGGAATATACCCTCGAATGCCACTCAGGGGATGAGAGAGTAGGGGCATTGTACTTGTAATTATGGAATAAATAATAAAAAGGCAATTCGATTCATTCACTGTTTATTGTATTTCAATTGCATTCTTGACTTGGTAAACATTGAAGTGAAGTCCATGTAAATAAACTGAACATTCCATTCTCGTTATAGGATAATAGAAAATGCACTGGAAGTGTTTAAAGTTTATTTACGAAAATCGTTCGCAAGTCAATAAACTTAAATGGGCATTAAGTTTTAATAAGACTTGTATAACTGATGCTAGGACGTGTGCACGTCTTGATAGCATAGTGATAAAGTATATTGGTGGGACCAGTATACTCGAACACGACTCATACTCGATTCAGTCACACGGTATTCACTCTCGAAGAGTCGATGATGAATCAAAAGGTTGTGATAGTGTATGTGGACCTTTGACTTTAGGATTCAGTAGAAGATGTGCCTGTGACGTTTAGTTTGTCATTAGAGTAGTTAGACTCATTTGCTTAATTGCTGAGTCGACCTCGAAGTGCGGACTATACGGGCAGGTAGCAGTCTTTACTGTATGTCAAGAAAGGATTTTATCTCCTGTTAGTGAGCAGGCGTATGTCCTATACGGTTAATGGCAAATAAGATCATGAGTCTTTGACCAAAGCATTCTGATATAGTCGTATTAGATACACTATTAATCAGTCGGTCTTGATTTGCATTAACACATGTATAGAGTCTAGTCAATAGTAGGGTTTGACTTTGCCGTGACCCGAAGACTTGACCGGGACATCTGATAAAGGGTCTATACGTATATAGTATTCACGACATAATGGTTACGGAATGATCCCTTCATTCGTTCTCGGTCGGGGTTCTGGTGCGGCCCGCTAGGCTGGCTAAGTGCTGCCCGCACTCAATGGTTCCTCCCAATGCCGGCTGAGACGGACCTACGGAGTCGCGCATCAGGAGCGTTGACGGATAAATGTGAATTTATTATCTCTCTATAAATATTAGATATTGGATATCTAATTATGATTTATTAGATAAATCAAAATAGCGGTCTTATGAATTAAAATTAAGTTAGGGTGATTAATTTAATTCATAAATTATATTTCTTAGAGAAATATATTTGTATTTGATATTATTAATTAATTAGATTAATTAATTAATATAAATACATTGGTGATTAAACGGAGTTTATTTAACGGAGTCGTTTGTCGAACGTCCGGGACACGAGCCGAGTGACACCGCACGTTTTCGAGGAAACTTCCACCATGGGCCGCCCTCCCTCTCCCCACATCACATGGAATCATTTCCATGCATGTGTATGTGTTAGTTGTATTTTTGTTATTTTGTGTTGACATTTTATCTCAATTATATGATTTGTATTATATGTTTGAGATAATATAAAAACAACATAATATAACAACTACTAAAAACACACACACTTGCAAAGTGAGAACTTCTTGGGAAATTTGAAAGCAGCCTGCCGAGAGCTTTTAAGTGAGGAGAGACAGAAAAATTTTCCTTCTTCATTTTGTTCATCTTTGAGGTGAAAAGAAGTAAGAAAAATTAAGAGAGAAAAAATTCCTACAATACTTCCTAGCCGTGTTCTTCATAGAACGGAGTGTTGTAGATTTTTCCGGGCAACTTCCGACGCGTGTGAAGTAGAGGCTTCGAATTTTCGGTGCGTGGAACGAAGGGATTTCGTGTTTGGGACGGGATCGTGATCATCGTCTACACTTTACGAAGATTTATTTCAAAGGCTTCAAGGGTATGAATCTTTACCTTTGTATGTATTTTTTTTTCGTATATACGTTACTTGATCGATCCTGTTTGGGATTCGTATTTATTTCCGCTGCGTATTTCGTTTTATTTTCGGAATCCCAACAGTTGCTCCCCTTTTTGCTTCTACGAGGTCTCTATTTTTTTGTTTTTCTATTTTTTTACTTCTATCTCAAGCCCTTAATAATTTCTCTTGAATTTCTATCTATCCATACTATGTCCTCGTGGTTATTCACATCCGGGGCCTACGTTCCCGACTCAAAAATGTGTCTATCACGACAAGGATCACTCGAAACTCTCACCGCATTGAACTAAAGAGAATATAATTAGGTGTTACAAATGGGTGCCATCATACTAGCACTAATGCATCGGATCCCATTAGAACTCCGAAGTTAAGCTTGCTTGGGCGAGACTAGTACTAGGATGGGTGATCCCCTGGGAAGTCCTCGTGTTGCACCCCTTTTTGCTTCTACGAGATCTCTATTTTTTTGTTTTTTACTTTTTTACTTCTATCTCGAGCCCTTAATAATTTTTTTCGAATTATGGTATATCCATACTAAGTCCTCGTGGTTATTCACATCCGGGACCCACGTTCCCGACTCAAAAGTGCGTCTATCATGACAAAGACTACCCGGAAGTCTCACTATATTGAACTATAAAAGAATAGAATGCGGTGTTATAAATGGGTGCGATCATGCGAGCGCTAATGCACCGGATCCCATCAGAACTCCGAAGCTAAGCGTGCTTGGGTGAGAGAAGTACTAGGATGGGTGACCCCTTGGTAAGTCCTCGTGTTGCACCCCTTTTTGCTTCTACTAGGTCTCTATTTTCTTATTTTTCAACTTTTTTACTTCTATCTCGAGCGCTTAATAATTTTGCTCGAATTCCGATATGTCCATACTAAGTCCTCGTGGTTATTCACATCCGGGACCCACGTTCCCGACTCAAAAGAGCGTCTATCACGACAAAGACTACCCAGAAGTCTCACCATAATGAACTATAAAAGAATAGAATGTGGTGTTATAAATGGGTGCGATCATACCAGCACTAATGCACCTGATCCCATCAGAACTCCGAAGCTAAGCGTGCTTGGGCGAGAGTAATACTAGGATGGGTGACCCCCTGGGAAGTCCTCGTGTTGCACCCCTTTTTTGCTTCTACGAGGTCTCTATTTTTTTGTTTTTCTATTTTTTTACTTCTATCTCAAGCCCTTAATAATTTCTCTTGAATTTCTATCTATCCATACTAAGTCCTCGTGGTTATTCACATCCGGGGCCTACGTTCCCGACTCAAAAATGTGTCTATCACGACAAGGATCACTCGAAACTCTCACCGCATTGAACTAAAGAGAATATAATTAGGTGTTACAAATGGGTGCCATCATACTAGCACTAATGCATCGGATCCCATTAGAACTCCGAAGTTAAGCTTGCTTGGGCGAGACTAGTACTAGGATGGGTGATCCCCTGGGAAGTCCTCGTGTTGCACCCCTTTTTGCTTCTACGAGATCTCTATTTTTTTGTTTTTTACTTTTTTACTTCTATCTCGAGCCCTTAATAATTTTTTTCGAATTATGGTATATCCATACTAAGTCCTCGTGGTTATTCACATCCGGGACCCACGTTCCCGACTCAAAAGTGCGTCTATCATGACAAAGACTACCCGGAAGTCTCACTATATTGAACTATAAAATAATAGAATGCGGTGTTATAAATAGGTGCGATCATACGAGCGCTAATGCACCGGATCCCATCAGAACTCCGAAGCTAAGCGTGCTTGGGTGAGAGAAGTACTAGGATGGGTGACCCCTTGGTAAGTCCTCGTGTTGCACCCCTTTTTGCTTCTACGAGGTCTCTATTTTCTTATTTTTCAACTTTTTTACTTCTATCTCGAGCGCTTAATAATTTTGCTCGAATTCCGATATGTCCATACTAAGTCCTCGTGGTTATTCACATCCGGGACCCACGTTCCCGAATCAAAAGAGCGTCTATCACGACAAAGACTACCCAGAAGTCTCACCATAATGAACTATAAAAGAATAGAATGTGGTGTTATAAATGGGTGCGATCATACCAGCACTAATGCACCTGATCCCATCAGAACTCCGAAGCTAAGCGTGCTTGGGCGAGAGTAATACTAGGATGGGTGACCCCCTGGGAAGTCCTCGTGTTGCACCCCTTTTTTGCTTCTATGTGGTCTCTATTTTTTTGTTTTTCTACTTTTTTACTTCTATCTCGAGCCCTTAATAATTTTTCTCGAATTCCGATCTGTCCATACTAAGTCCTCGTGTTTATTCACATCCGCGGCCCACGTTCCCTACTCAAAAATACGTCTATCTTGACAAGGTGTAGGTCACAAGTCGTCCAGGAACAAGTCTAGAGGGGGGTTGAATAGACTTGTTGAAACTCTTGAACTCTTTTTCACGAAGAGTGAGTTTCTTCAGCTGATAGTTAAACAAATGACTTGGACTCGTTTGCTCTTGGATGTGTGCGGAAGTAAGCTGATGACGAATAGAAATCAACTTAATGAAACACTTAACAATGTATGCAGCAGTTAAAGTATGATGCAGTAAAACAGTAAATAACGCAGGCAATTATAGTGGTCTCAGAGGTGGGGTAATCCTCTACTAATCCACTTTTCTCCAAACCAGTTGGAGATGAATTCACTATAATTTTCAACCAGTGATAAATATTACAGTGATTCAAACCACACTACAACAGCTTCCAACCAGTGGAAATCCGTGCCGTTGTACACACTTGACTGCCTTGCACCTCTTGATCCTCGATCCTCGGATGCCTTTACAGTCTCTTACTTCAACCAGTGAAGTACCCCGTACTCAAGATTATAGACAAGAGTTTTTGTCTTCTCCAACTTAAGAGCTTCCTTAAGTATGAACTTTTCGAACTGCTCTTTTCACGATGCTAATGATTGCTTTAGATTGCTTGATTGCTTTGATCGCTTGAATGTATGTTCGCACCGGTAGTTGCTCAGTTTCAAATCTTCGGATATATATAGGTCATGATCTCTGAGCTTTTTCCTTGTAGCCGTTGCAAATCTTTTGAACAAATCCGTCCGTTGGAGGGAGACTTCATTCTTTATTCTTTCTGAACGTTGCAAGGCTGGATTTCCCATTATTTTATTTTATCTTCCGACCGTTGTGAAGACTTCTGCATGTGATCGCCGAATCTTTTGAATATAAAACGATTAAAGTCTTCAAGGTGGGTCTGGATGATTTATTTAAATCATATCTCTTGCGGGAATCACTCCAATTTGTCTCTTCACGTTGCATGTGAGCTTTCCGTAATACATGACTTTTCAACGCATGCTGACGTGGACTTGGAGTACTTGAGTGCCTTCGAGTAGGCTGATATGCAGCTAACAACTCTGCAGACAGGTCCTCTCGGCTGTTCACTGTTTGTGACTTACCTGATCAGGTGACTTCCCTGAGGTACCTCGGCTGCAGTCTGGTCAAACTTCTCTGATAAATTTTGTTGACCAGAGCTACTCTGACTGGACTCGGCTGTTCCTCTCTGATGGACTTAGCTGTACTTGGTACTTAACCGATTTTCAGCCTAACTATTTTTGGCCCACAAAAGATACTCATTTGGTTCTTCTTTACATTTTGCCAAGTTTTATACTTAACATATTTGGCCTATGGAAGATACTCATTTGGTTCTTCCTTACATTTTGCCAAGTTTTATACTTAACATATTTGGCCTATGGAAGATACTCATTTGGTTCTTCCTTACATTTTGCCAAGATTAAACATTTGATTTCACATTAATGACATCATCAAAATCTAACAAGTATTCGTAACAAATTCCCCCTATTTTGATGATGGCAAAACTTTAAACAAGTAATCAAATGACCAAGTCTGCACTTAAGTGCAAGACATAAACTAAAATCAGTCTAATATTGAGACAACTGGAAATTGTCATTCAACAGACTGTTATTAGATTTTCTGACTTGTTTATGATTGAAATTTACGAGAAAGTTTTTACAGGTACAGAAAATAAAATTACAAGTACAAAGAAATAACTAAAAGTCATCTGCCTCTTCCTCTTCCTCTTCGAATAGGCTGTTTGGCAGGCTTGAATGGTTTAGCTCCAACTGGTCTTATTTTGACTGGAGCAAGACCATATTTCCTCTTCACAACAAGTGCTGCGAAGTCTTGTTCTTGCTGGGATGTGAATCTGTTCTCAAGACACAATTGCTTGATCTCTCTTTGAAGCGCTAACTCATTAAGTTCACCGTCCAGACGGGTCGGTGCTTCCTCTGCTCTGAATGAGGGAATCATAGGGTAAGTATTTTGATCTTTAGCATGCTTCTTCAGAATAGCCCAGAGCTTCGGATGGATTTCTTCCATGAAGTTTATGAAAATTTCCTGTGGGGAGAGTTTATCATCCTGGAGTAGTTCCTAGATGTAATAGTCTTTGATGAACCTCTTCTTTGTAGATCCCCACATCTCAAGAGCATCAAATGGAATAAAGTCCTCAACATACCACAGCTCATTCCCTTCCCATTCTAGAGTAGGTCCAAAACCTCCTCTAGTCCTTCTTCTCTTTCCTTCAGGCTGGTCAGCCTGGACATCTGGATCCACAACTTCCTTCCTCTTCAGACTTGAGGGTCCTTCAATTTGAAGGACATCTTGCTTCTTCTTGCTTCTTATTTCTCTCTCTTCCCCCTGAACTCTCTCTTCCCCCTTTTTGCCAGCATCAACAAGGGTAGTTAATTGCTGCTCCATTTTGCTCATCGATCGGACATGCCAAATGGCATTACATTGTTGGTAGGGGAGGTGGTGAGAATCTCTCTGTAGAAGGGTGTCTATCTTGGCATTGATTGATTGAAGGTCATGAGTGACTGAGACGATAGCGACTCTCCAATAGTATCTTTGACGATTTGCTGATCGGCTCGGTCATGGTAGGGGATATACGAGCTGATGGAGAGTGCTCTCGAGCCTTACGCAAAGGAACCACTAGGCTGTAGGCTCTGTATGCACTGGTAGGTTAGAGGGAGTTTTCTCCGGGTCACGACACGGAGTCTTGACCCACTCTGCGTCTAGGCTATTATGCAGGCGAGTACCACGGTCTATCTGCAGCTTCGTGAATAGGCTCTGGCTCCGGCTCTGGTTCTGGCCCTTCTCTTCTTCTCTCTCTTCTCCTTTCTCCTGATCCTCATCTTTCTCCTTTTCATTTTCTTTTTCTGCTCCTGCATCTCCTCCATCATCATTATCATTATCATCATCATTATCATCATCATTCTTATCATCATACTTCTCCTTCTTTTCTCCTTCATCATCCTCATCCTCCTTTTCTTCTTCATCTTTTTCTTGATCTACCTCTTCTCCTTCTTCTTCATCTCCTTCATCAGCCAATTATTCTGTTTTCTCAATTTCTTCCGACTGTTTTTCAACTGGAATATTGTCTTCTATTTTTCTCTCATCCTCTTCTTCTTCAACCACCAAATCAATAATTTCATTATTTCCTTCTCCATCTACTTCTTCAATCCTAATCTCTTTTTCAACTTCCTCTCCAAAAGAGCCATCAAAAATGCTAAGCATGATAGAATGGATAAAGTGGTCCATGTTTGTTTTAAAATGGGACATGAACCATTTATCCTGGAGGATTAAAACTAAGTCTGATTCTTTGCAAAATTGAATCAGAACCTCCTCAGTGGCTTGGGGATATTCCCAACTACTAGTTGCAATGTAGGTTTGAAGATTTGTAAAAGTCATAGTCTTGAAAAATTTCCACTCTTCAAAAATATGTACAAAAGAGTGTTTTACTGCTTGTGGCTTAACAAGCTGGAGTTGTTCAATTGAAAGGTTGAAAGTATTATTTTCTAACAGGTTAAAGATATAATCAGCTTCAGGAATAGTAATTATGAGACCTGCTTCTTCTTCTTCGGATATGTAGACTGGGGGGTGAGAATAGGTACAATCCGAGTCTCAATGGTGTCTGGTGCAGGCAGGTCTTCCGGATGAATTGGTGATCTGACAGAGGGGCTGGCAAGGTGTTCAGACTGCTCTCCCTCGCTAAATTGCAGTTTCCTTGGCCTCTTAGGAGAGGGTTCCGGTGATGACTGCAGAGTAGAGGGTCCTTCAGGGGCTGGTCCCCGTCTCTTAAATCTGACTGCAATGGGTGTATCGTCGGACTCGGTGTCGGACTCGACTGCAGTTCCGATCTCAGCTGCAGGTCTGTCCGACTCCCCTGATGAATGGTATCTTGGATATGACCTTGAGTCCGGCAGCTCCTTCAACAACTGAGCTGCTTTCCCAGTACCTCCGACTTTCTTCACCTTTTCATGATCCATATGACCAAGCCTTTTATTGGGGTGGAAAGGGTCAGTGTTTCCCTTTGCCACTCCGGTCTTCTCCAAAAACCAACTGAGATGCGTTCCATACACCAGCTTTATTTTGAACTTCTTCTCATCGTCAAGCCACTCGACCTTGTTGATCTCTCTCACGAGTTGCCTGAAGATGTAGTCTGCCCAATCAACTTCTTCTTCCTGAATCAATGCTCCCAACACCATAAACTTCGACGACGACAGTTGATCATAACTGCCCGCCATCCCTATTATTATTTTGTTGGTGATATCCAACGCAACACGGTAAATCCTCTTTAGTTCATTCCTCTTGGCTGTAAATTTCAATTTTTCCGGAATATTTTCCACCTTAATCTTTTTCCAGGTTTCGGCGGCGGATTGCTTGAGAGCTTCGACCGCTAAACCACGGTGCTTCATCCCGAAGACAGAACGAATCGTCTCTCGAGATATGCTGACTGGTATTCCGCCCACTGTGCTATGAATTCAGTCTTGAATCAGATAAGCTTCGTGATAGAACTTGACGACATCTTCTTTGAACAGATGTTGCGGGTTGATGTCGAGAAATGGGTAGATCCCATTAAGCTTCATTGCCCGAATCAGATTGAGCATGTCGTAGTCCTCCAGATTGGCTTCCAATAAACCTTCAAAGTCGACAACCATCGAGAAAATGATCTGGTCTTTCACCGCCTTCAAATTCACTCCTTCGAAAGATGCCATTTCTGCAAATAGAGGATTTTAGTGTATATTTTTGCTCTGAAATATCTAGGGTTTCTGTAAGCGTAAAGAGTAAAGTGAAAGGTCTTCTTTCCTTATAAAGAATATGAAAAGACGTTTGTATTAGTTTATTATATATTTGAATGGTGGTACGCCTTTTGATATTCTTTTGAATTTCAAATTTGAATCGGTGGCCCAATTTAAAATTCGACGGTTGATTCTGATTGGCCACCGTAGAGGTTGATTTAATAGGCGATTGACGCGTGTATTAAAATTGCCACTTGGCTTATAAAAATGTATATTTAAATGCCATTCATTAGCCAAAATTAATATTATAAATGTGGCAGATAATAATTAAATATTCAAAGGTCAGTTTAGAAAACTTAGCTGGTCTGATTTGTTGACTGTTGACCACTTTGCAACAGGTGAGTTGACTTCTCGCTTTGGTATTACGAGCACTAAGTTGCTTGTCGACCTTCGTCTTCTACTTTGCATCGGCTAGGATCCGATTAAGGGTCCGTCCTTCGTCTTCTATGCTTTAACTTGCTTGATACTAGATTCCCAATCTAGTAATCCAAGGTCTCTGTAGCTCCGTAAATCTTTCTTGGCAAGGGTTTGGTGAAGATGTCGGCTATTTGGTAGTAATCTTTGACTCTTTCAACTCTAACTCTTTTGTTAAGCACATGGTCTCTAATGAAATGGTGCTTAACATCAATGTGCTTCGTCCTTGAATGCAAAACCAGATTATTGGTTATTGCAATAGCACTATTGTTGTCACACCAGATTGGGACTTCGTTGGCAATTATATTATAGTCCCTTAAGCTTTTACGATCCATAGAATCATGTACTGTGACTACTGCAGCTAGGTATTCTGACTCTGTAGTGGAGATAGAGTTAGAAACCTGCTTCTTGCTAAACCAGGATATTAGTCTGGTTCCTAGGAATTGACACATTCCACTAGTGCTTTTCCTGTTGATTTTGCATCCTGCGAAATCCGCATCTGAGTATCCTGACAGCTCGAATTTATCATCCTTGGGATACCATAGTCCAACATTAATTGTAGACTTTAGGTACTTAATTATTCTCTTGGCTGCATCTAGGTGTGATTGCTTCGGCTTGGACTGGAATCTTGCACAAACTCCAATGGCATATGATATGTCTGGCCTGCTTGCAGTGAGGTACAGAAGAGATCCAATGAGTCCTCTGTAGTGGGTTGAGTCCACTGATATGCCTACCTCGTATGCATCCAGATGAGTACTTGTGCTCATTGGAATTCTTGCGGGCTTGGCTGATTCCATTCCATATCTCTTGATAAGATCTCTGGTATACTTTGCTTGGTTGATGAAAATTCCTTTTTCCATCTTCTTAACTTGTAATCCGAGAAAGAAGTTAACCTTTCCCATCATACTCATCTCAAATTCTCCTTGCATGAGGTTGGAGAATTTCTCGCATAGCTCAGGATTGGTTGATCCGAATATGATGTCATCCACATAAATCTGGACTATTAATATGTGGCCTTCGTGCTCCACTCTGAACAGGGTCTTGTCCACTTTCCCTTTGCAAAATCCATTTTTCTCAAGAAACACAGACAGTGTTTCATACCACGCTCTTGGTGCTTGCTTGAGTCCATACAGAGCCTTCAACAGCTTATAAACTGTCTCCTTTGACAAAACCTGGGGGTTGCTCTACATAGACTTCTTCTTCTAGGATTCCGTTCAGAAAAGCACTCTTTACATCCATATGGTAGACTTCAAAGTCCTTGAATGCAGCATATGCGAGGAATAATCTGATGGCCTCTAATCTTGCAACAGGTGCATAGGTTTCATCAAAATCTATTCCCTCACACTGTGCATAACCTTTTGCTACAAGTCTGGCTTTATTCCTAACAACAGCTCCGTCTTCATCACTCTTGTTTTTATACACCCATTTGGTGCCAATAACTTTCTTGTGATCAGGTCTGTCTGTTAGTTCCCAAACTTTGTTTCTTTCCATCTGCTCCAATTCCTCTTGCATGGCATTGATCCATGAATAATCTTCCAAGGCTTGTTCTGTAGTCTTGGGTTCAATTTGCGACATAAAACATGAGAACATCGCCATTCCTGCTGGTAGGGTTGACTGTCTCGTCTTAACTCCATCAGTCAACTTTCCGATAATTTGCTGAACTGGGTGATCCTTGAGCCATTTGGGGATATCATCCTCTTCTGGGTTTGTTCCCCCTGTTGGATTGCTCTGGTGGTTATCTGCATCAGCTGGGTTCTGGTCTGCAACTGGATCAGCTACCACCTTGTCATCTGCAGCTTGGTTCTGATCTGCAGATGAGTCTTTGTCAGATCATTTGGGTCTTCTTGGCGGCAACTGGATCAGATAGGTTTGGTGATCCTGTCTGATCTGCAGTTAGGTCTTCATCAGCTGCAGTTGGGTCATCAGGCTGGTCTGCAGGTGAGTCCACGATTCCAGTGTCATGTATAATGACTTCTTCAAGAGTTGCTGACTTGAGCTTGTTCTCAATTAGCTCAACTTGTTTCCTGTACTCAACGGTAGATTCATCAAAAACAACATGGGGTGTTTCCTCCACAACTAAGGTTCTTTTATTAAAAACTCTATATGCCTTGCTTCTTTGGGAATATCCCATAAAGAGACCGTCATCAGTTTTAGCATCAAAGGCATTTAGCTGTGTTTTACCGTTGTTGTGAATGAAACACTTGCAACCAAAGACATGAAAGTAAGCAACAGTAGGAGTTCTATTATTCCAAACCTCATAGGGAGTTTTGCCATGTCTCCCTACTATCATACTCTGATGCAGGTGTGACAGTGTGTTATGACTTGACCCAGAACCTTTTGGGTAGATTAAACCTGCAATCATGGACCTTCTTTGCTTCCTTGAGTTACGTTCCTTCTTTCGGCAACACCATTACTGGGGCGTCACGGCTGCAGAGCTCATCTTGGATCCCATTCGATTCTTTGTAATCGATTATCGCCTTGTTGAGAAACTCTCCTCCTCTATCGATCGATCTTGATTATGGAGAGGGATTTCTCATTCTGGATCCTTCTCGGCTGACTCGATTAACTTGGTGAGTTTCACTTTTCTTGTATAGGAAAATGATCCAAGTGTACCTTGAATAATCATCTACTATTACAAGGGCATGTTTTCGGCCGCTCAACGTCCTTGGCTTGATAGGACCAAATAGATCCATGTGGAGTAGATCTAAGAGCCTTGATGTGAGTGTTGTAGGCTGAACTGGCTTGAACGATGCCTTGGTCCACTTTCCCTTCTGACATGCATCACAGAGTGCTTCCTTCTTGAATGCTTCATTTGGAAGTCCTCTGACCCGACTTCCGAGCTAATCTTGTTGATGGCTTTGAAGTTTAGGTGACATAGTCTTTTGTGCCACGACCATCCATTCTCGACTCTTGTCTTGGATAGGAAGCAGGAGTTAGGTGTTCTGTGTTCCAATCAATCATGTAGACATCTCTTCTTGAATCCTTGTAGCTTTATTTCTCCGGATAAGATGTCTATCACCATACACTTCAAGATGGTGAAGACTACTAGATTCTTCTCGTCACAGGCGGCTTATGCTCGGGAGGTTGTACTTGAGCCCTTTGACATAATGGACTTTGGATATCACAATGTTTCCTCGGTGCGGCTCTCCAAAGCCTTTTGTCTGTCCTCTAGAGCTATCTCCAAAGGTCACATCGGGACCTCTTTCTTTGATATATTTGGTCGCATCTTCTTGTTCCCGGTCATATGCCTCGAGCATCCAGTCTACAAACCATTCTTCACCTCCAAAATTTGAGCTTGAGGAGATGTGGTTGTAGTCCTTCCACCTTTACGCAATTAAACAAGCAGAGATTTAGGTACCCAATTTGTGTGGGTCCTTTGGGGTTAGTTGGTTTCTGGAGAATTGATTTCTCCTTGGATTATAGAAATTGTTATTAATATAATAAACCTTATAAGGTGTACGTGGTCGAGGTCTGAATCTTACGGTTGGATTGTATCTAGGATATTCCTCAAAATTTTGATAGTGTGGGCCATTTCTAAATCTGGTGAGACCATTTATTAAATTTTTGTGGTCTCCACACTTGTTCATTTTGATAATTAGGATAACCTTGAGGTTTCCATCCGCCCTCCCATTATGAAATCTATTTTTGTTGAGTTCTTGGTAATAGTGGGCTTGTTGTGCAGATTTCTTGCTTTTGCACAGGCCTTTGCCTAGTCGCTGTATAGGTGGGTGTCTAGTGTAACATTGCTGACTAGGCGTTTGACTTAATTTGTTGCCTATTTTTGAATATCGGTTTATATACGAGGCTCGTGATCGAGACTATTGTTTCTCCCTTGATAAACTTGGTTTCAGAACTAGAGGGAGTGTGAGAATCATATCCAAGGCCTGATTTGGTATATAGTGACCTTTTATAAGTACACAATTCTCCCAAAGTTGAAGATGCCTTCAGGGAGGTTATTTCCTGCGTCTGAGTTTTATTTATCTGAGCCAGCTTAGTAAACTCAGCTTTGGCATGAGCAAGTGCAGCTGATTTTTCTTTAAGTAAAATGGTTAGCCGATCTATCTCAGCTGTATTAACATTTGCCTGGTTTTTAAAGTCAGCTGTAGTTGTCTCAACCTTATTCAGATCTAGGCTGAGTTTTTCGAAATCATTTTTCAGCTGCCTATTCTCATCTTGCAGCTGAGTCTTCTCTCTTGTCTGACTTGGTGTGCAGATTTGAGTGTTTCAAAATTTTTAAATAACTGATTTACCGATTCATGTAGATCCATATCTTGTGACATGGCTAAGCTATTATTTGAACCGGTGGGTTTAGAAGTTACCTCTTCATCAGCTAGGTTTGCCATCAGGCAATCATACTCCTCGTCTTCATCAGAAAAGAAACCACTGCTTGATTCGACATGCTCCTGGTCTTCTCCGATGAGGGCCTTTCTTCTATCTTCCTTTCTGCCCACCTCCTTCTTGGTTTCGTCCTTCTTGAGCTCGGGACAATCCATTTATATGTGTCCTATTTTGTGACAGTTGTAGCATTCTACTTTCCAGCTTCCAGCCTTCTGGTTCCTTCTTGGATTCTCCTTGTAATTTTTCTTGTACTTGGAGTAGTTCTTTCTGAAATTGCTGAATCTTTGCATTATGAAAGCCATTTCTTCCTCAAAATCTAGTGGATTTGGAGGTTTCACATCAGATAGGCTCTTGGCAGGGGACTCGGCTGCAAATGCGATTCCCTTCTATGCAGGCTCAGTTGAGGATGAACTTGGAAGCTCGAACTCATAAGCCTTCAGGTCAGAAAACAGCTCCTGAATCTTTATCTTATTCAGGTCCTTGGACTCTCTCATGGCTACGGCCTCCATGCTCCATTCGGGGTTGAGAGATCTGAGGACCTTTAGTGCCATTTCCCTGATGCCATAGGTTTTGCCCAGGGAGTTGATCTCATTAATAATTTCAGTGAACCTTGTGTCCACTTGATCTATGGATTCACCATTCTTCATTTTAAAGTTGTCAAATTTTTGGATAGCAATTGACAGCTTGTTTTCCTTGATCAGCTCCGTTCCTTCACACATTAGGGCTAATGTGTCCCAAATTTATTTTGCATTCTTACAGTTCTTGATCTTGACCATGGTGGATTTGTCAAGAGTTTGATATAACACATCTCTGGCCCGGTTATCAAGATTGGCCAGCTTTCTTTCTTCGGGAGTCAGCTCCGTCCTCTTCTTAGGAATCTTTTCTGGCCTCCCTGCTGCGATCTCCTCTGCTGTGTTGTCCTTCTCAAAGATGAATGGACCGTCTTCAATGATGCACCACATGTCGTCATGAATTGAAGATAAGTGTGCTTGCATCCTTATCTTCCACAGATCATACTCGTCAACTGAAAACACAGGGAGTCTAGAGTGCATGTGTTCCATTATAAAGTGAGAGTAAAGATATATATATCTGATATAGATCTGGTTCGTGAAATAAATGAACCAACCTCTCTGATACCACTTGTAGGTCACAAGTCGTCCAGGAACAAGTCTAGAGGGGGGGTGAATAGACTTGTTGAAACTCTTGAGCTCTTTTTCACGAAGAGTGAGTTTCTTGGTGATAGTTAAACAAATGACTTGGAGTCGTTTGTTCTTGGATATGTGCGGAAGTCGGTGATGACGAATAGAAATCAACTTAATGAAACACTTAACAATGTATGCGGTAGTTAAAGTATGATGCGATAAAGCGATAAATAACGCAGCAATTATAGTGGTCTCAGAGGTGGGGTAATCCTCTACTAATCCACTTTTCTCCAAACCAGTTGGAGATGAATTCACTATAATTTTCAACCAGTGATAAATATTACAGTGATTCTAACCACACTACAACAGCTTCCAACCAGTGGAAATCCGTGCCGTTGTACACACTTGACTGCCTTGCACCTCTTGATCCTCGATCCTCGGATGCCTTTACAGTCTCTTACTTCAACCAGTGAAGTACCCCGTACTCAAGATTATAGACAAGAGTTTTTGTCTTCTCCAACTTACGAGCTTCCTTAAGTATGAACTTTTAGAACTGCTCTTTTCACGATGCTAATGATTGCTTTAGATTGCTTGATTGCTTTGATCGCTTGAATGTATGTTCGCACCGGTAGTTGATCAGTTTCAAATCTTCGGATATATATAGGTCATGATCTCTGAGCTTTTTCCTTGTAGCCGTTGCAAATCTTTTGAACAAATCCGTCCATTGGAGGGAGACTTCATTGTTTATTCTTTCTGAACGTTGCAAGGCTGGATTTCCCATTATTTTATTTTATCTTCCGACCGTTGTGAAGACTTCTGCATGTGAGCGCCGAATCTTTTGAATATAAAACGATTAAAGTCTTCAAGGTGGGTCTGGATGATTTATTTAAATCATATCTCTTGCGGGAATCACTCCAATTTGTCTCTTCACGTTGCATGTGAGCTTTCCGTAATACTTGACTTTTCAACGCATGCTGACGTGGACTTGGAGTACTTGGCTGCCTTCGAGTAGGCTGATATGCAGCTAACAACTCTGTAGACAGGTCCTCTCAGGTACATTCCTTTGTTTGTGACTTACGATCGGGTGACTTCCACTGAGGTACCTCGGTGTGATCTGGTCAAACTTCTCTGATAAATTTTGTTGACCAGAGCTACTCTGACTGGACTCGGTTGTTCCTCTCTGATGGACTTAGCTGTACTTGGTACTTAACCGATTTTCAGCCTAACTATTTTTGGCCCACAGAAGATACTCATTTGGTTCTTCTTTACATTTTGCCAAGTTTTATACTTAACATACTTGGCCTATGGAAGATACTCATTTGGTTCTTCCTTACATTTTGCCAAGTTTTATACTTAACATATTTGGCCTATGGAAGATACTCATTTGGTTCTTCCTTACATTTTGCCAAGATTAAACATTTGATTTCACATTAATGACATCATCAAAATCTAACAAGTATTCCTAACACAAGGATCACTCGGAAGTCTCACCGCATTGAACTAAAGAGAATAGAATGAGGTGTTACAAATGAGTGCGATCATACCAGCACTAATGCATCGGATCCCATTAGAAATCCGAAGTTAAGCGTGCTTGGGCGAGAGTAGTACTAGGATTGGTGATCCCCTAGGAAGTCCTCGTGTTGCACCCTTTTTTTCTTCTACGAGGTCTCTATTTTTTTGTTTTTCTACTTTTTTACTTCTATCTCGAGCCCTTAATAATTTTTCTCGAATTCTGATATGTCCATATTAAGTCCTCATGGTTATTCACATCCGGGACCCACGTTCCCGACTCAAAAGTGCGTCCATGACGACAAAGACTACCCGAAAGTCTCACCGTGTGGAACTATAAAAGAATAGAATGCGGTGTTATAAATAAGTGTGATCATATGAGCACTAATGCACCAGATCCCATCAGAACTCTGAAGCTAAGCGTGCTTGGGCGAGAGTAGTACTAGGATGGGTGACCCCCTGGGAAGTCCTCGTGTTGCACCCCTTTTGCTTCTACGAGGTCTCTATTTTTTTGTTTTTCTACTATTTTACTTCTATCTCGAGCCCATAATAATTTTTCTTGAATTCCGATCTGTCCATACTAAGTCCTCGTGGCTATTCATATCCGGGGCCTATGTTCCCGACTCAAAAATGCATCTATCACGACAAGGATCACTCGGAAGAGTCACCGCATTGAACTAAAGAGAATATAATGAGGTGTTACAAATTGGTTCGATCATACTAGCACTAATGCATTGGATCCCATTAGAACTCCAAAATTAAGCGTTCTTGGGCGAGAGTAGTACTAGGATTGGTGATCCCCTGGGAAGTCCTTGTGTTGCACTCCTTTTTGCTTCTACGAGGTCTATATTTTTTTGTTTTTCTACTTTGTTACTTCTATCTCGAGCCCTTAATAATTTTTCTCGAATTCCGATATATCCATACTAAGTCCTCATGGTTATTCACATCCGGGATCCACGTTCCCGACTCAAAAGTGCGTCCATCATGACAAAGACTATCTAAAAGTCTCACCGTGTTGAACTATAAAAGAATAGAATGCGGTGTTATAAATAGGTGCGATCATACGAGCACTAATGCACCGGATCCTATTAGAACTCCGAAGCTAAGCGTGCTTGGGCGAGAGCAGTACTAGGATAGGTGACCCCCTAGGAAGTCGTCGTGTTGCACCCGTTTTTGCTTCTACAAGGTCTCTATTTTTTTTATTTTTCTACATTTTTACTTCTATCTCGAGCCCTTAATAATTTCTCAAATTCCGATATGTCCATACTAAGTACTCGTTGTTATTCACATCCGGGACCCATGTTCTCGATTCAAAAATGCGTCTATCACGACAAATACTACCCGGAAGTCTCACTGTGTTGAACTATAAAAGAATAGAATACGGTTTTAAAAATGGGTGCGATCATACCAGCACTAGTGCACCGGATCCCATCAGAACCCGAATCTAAGCGTACTTGGGCGAGAGCAGTACTAGGATGGGTGACCCCGTGGGAAGTCCTCGTGTTGCACCCTTTTTTGCTTCTACGAGGTCTTTTTTTGTTTTTCTACTTTTTTACTTCTATCTCGAGCCCTTAATTCTAGTATGTCCATACTAAGTCCTCGTGGTTATTCACATCCGGGACCCACGTTCCCGACTCAAAAGTGCGTCTCTCACGACAAAGACTACTCGGAAGTCTCACCGTATTGAACTATAAAAGAATAGAATGCGGTGTTATAAATGGGTGCGATCATACGAGCGCTAATGCATCGGATCCCATCAGAACTCCGAAGCTAAGCGTGCTTGGGCGAGAGTAGTACTAGGATGGGTGACCCCCTATGAAGTCCTCGTGTTGCACCCCTTTTTGCTTCTACGAGGTCTCTATTTTTTTGTTTTTCTATTTTTTTTACTTCTATCTCAAGCCCTTAATAATTTTTCTTGAATTTCTATCTATCCATACTAAGTCCTCGTGGTTATTCACATCTGGGGCCTACGTTCCCGACTCAAAAATGCATCTATCACGACAAGGATCACTCGAAACTCTCACCGCATTGAACTAAAGAGAATATAATTAGGTGTTACAAATGGGTGCCATCATACCAACACTAATGCATCGGATCCCATTAGAACTCCGAAGTTAAGCGTGCTTGGGCGAGACTAGTACTAGGATGGGTGATCCCCTGGGAAGTCCTCGTGTTGCACCCCTTTTTGCTTCTACGAGGTCTCTATTTTTTTGTTTTCTACTTTTTTACTTCTATCTCGAGCCCTTAATAATTTTTTTTCGAATTATGATATATCCATACTAAGTCCTCGTGGTTATTCACATCCGGGACCCACGTTACCGACTCAAATGTGCGTCTATCACGACAAAGACTACCCGGAAGTCTCACTGTATTGAACTATAAAAGAATAGAATGTGGTGTTATAAATGGGTGCGATCATACGAGCGCTAATGCACCGGATCCCATCAGAACTCCGAAGCTAAGCGTGCTTGGGCGAGAGTAGTACTAGGATGGGTGACCCCTTGGGAAGTCCTCGTGTTGCACCCCTTTTTACTTCTACGAGGTCTCTATTTTCTTATTTTTCTACTTTTTTACTTCTATCTCGAGCGCTTAATAATTTTTCTCGAATTCCGATATGTCCATACTAAGTCCTCGTGGTTACTCACATCCGGGACCCACGTTCCCGCCTCAAAAGTACATCTATCACGACAAAGACTACCCGGAAGTCTCACCATACTGAACTATAAAAGAATAGAATGTGGTGTTATAAATGGGTGCAATCATAACAACACTAATGCACCTGATCCCATCAGAATTCCGAAGCTAAGCGTGCTTGGGCGAGAGTAGTACTAGGATGGGTGACCCCCTGGGAAGTCCTCGTGTTCCCTTTTTTGCTTGTATGTGGTCTCTATTTTTTTGTTTTTCTACTTTTTTACTTCTATCTCGAGCCCTTAATAATTTTTCTCGAATTTCGATCTGTCCATACTAAGTCCTCGTGTTTATTCACATCCGCGGCCCACGTTCCCTACTCAAAAATACGTCTATCATGAGAAGGATCACTCGGAAGTCTCACCGCATTGAACTAAAGAGAATAGAATGAGGTGTTACAAATGAGTGCGATCATACCATCACTAATGCATCGGATCCCATTAGAACTCCGAAGATAAGCGTGCTTGGGCGAGAGTAGTACTAGGATTGGTGATCCCCTAGGAAGTCCTCGTGTTGCACCCTTTTTTTCTTCCACGAGGTCTCTATTTTTTTGTTTTTCTACTTTTTACTTTTATCTCGAGCCCTTAATAATTTCTCTCGAATTCCGATATGTCCATACTAAGTCCTCATGGTTATTCACATCCGGGACCCACGTTCCCGACTCAAAAGTGCGTCCATGACGACAAAGACTACCCGAAAGTCAGACCGTGTTGAACTATAAAAGAATAGAATGCGGTGTTATAAATAAGTGCGATCATACGAGCACTAATGCACCAGATCCCATCAGAACTCCGAAGCTAAGCGTGCTTGGGCGAGAGTAGTACTAGGATGGGTGACCCCCTGGGAAGTCCTTGTGTTGCACCCCTTTTTGCTTCTACAAGGTCTCTATTTTTTTATTTTTCTACTTTTTACTTCTATTTCGAGCCCTTAATAATTTTTCTTGAATTTCTATGTGTCCATACTAAGTCCTCGTGGTTATTCACATTCGGGGGCCACTTTCCCAACCCAAAAATGCGTTTATCACGACAAGGATCACTCGGAAGTCTCACCGCATTGAACTAAAGAGAATATAATGATGTGTTACAAATGGGTGCCATCATACCAGCACTAATGCATCGGATCCCATTAGAACTCCGAAGTTATGCGTGCTTGGGCGAGAGTAGTACTAGGATGGGTGATCCCCTGGGAAGTCCTCATGTTGCACCCCTTTTTGCTTCTACGAGGTCTATAGTTTTTTGTTTTCTACTTTTTTACTTCTATCTCGAGCCCTTAATAATTTTTTTCGAATTCCTATATATCCATACTAAGTCCTAGTGGTTATTCACATCCGGGACCCACGTTCCCGACTCAAAAGTGCATCTATCACGACAAAGACTACTCGGAAGTCTCACCGTATTGAACTATAAAAGAATAGAATGCGGTGTTATAAATGGGTGCGATCATACGAGCGCTAATGCATCGGATCCCATCAGAACTCCGAAGCTAAGCGTGCTTGGGCGAGAGTAGTACTATGATGGGTGACCCCCTGGGAAGTCCTCGTGTTGCACCCCTTTTTGCTTCTACGAGGTCTCTATTTTCTTATTTTTCTACTTTTTTACTTCTATCTTGAGCCCTTAATATTTTTTCTCGAATTCCGATATGTCCATACTAAGTCCTTATGGTTATTCACATTCGGGACCCACGTTCCCGACTCAAAAGTGCGTCCATCACGACAAAGACTACCCAAAAGTCTCACCGCGTTGAACTATAAAAGAATAGAATGCACTGTTATAAATAGGTTCGATCATACGAGCACTAGTGCACCGGATCCCATCAGAACTCCGAAGCTAAGCGTGCTTGGGCGAGAGCAGTACTAGGATGGGTGACCCCTTAGGAAGTCCTCGTGTTGCACCCCTTTTTGCTTCTACGAGGTCTCTATTTTTTTATTTTTCTACTTTTTTACTTCTATCTCGAGCCCTTAATAATTTCTCGAATTCCGATATGTCCATACTAAGTACTCGTGGTTATTCACATCCGGGACCCATGTTCCCGACTCAAAAATGCATCTATCACGACAAATACTACCCGAAAGTCTCACTGTGTTGAACTATAAAAGAATAGAATATGGTGTTAAAAATAGGTGCGATCATACCAGCACTAGTGCACCGGATCCCATCGGAACCCGAAGCAAAGCGTGCTTGGGCGAGAGTAGTACTAGGATGGGTGACCCCGTGGGAAGTCCTCATGTTGCACCCTTTTTTGCTTCTACGAGATCTCTTTTTTTTGTTTTCTACATTTTTACTTCTATCTCGAGCCCTTAATTCTAGTATGTCCATACTAAGTCCTCGTGGTTATTCACATCCAGAACCCACGTTCCCGACTCAAAAGTGTGTCTATCACGACAAAGACTACCCGGAAGTCTCACCGTAATGAACTATAAAAGAATAGAATGTGGTGTTATAAATGGGTGCGATCATACTAGCACTAATGCACCGGATCCCATCAGAACTCCGAAGCTAAGCGTGCTTGGGCGAGAGTAGTACTAGGATGGGTGACCCCCTATGAAGTCCTCGTGTTGCACCCCTTTTTGCTTCTACGAGGTCTCTATTTTTTAGTTTTTCTATTTTTTTACTTCTATCTCAACCCCTTAATTATTTTTCTTGAATTTCTATCTGTCCATACTAAGTCCTCGTGGTTATTCACATCTGGGGCCCACTTTCCCAACCCAAAAATGCATCTATCACGACAAGGATCACTCGGAAGTCTCACCGCATTGAACTAAAGAGAATATAATGATATGTTACACATGGGTGCCATCATACCAGCACTAATGCATCAGATTCCATTAGAACTCCGAAGTTAAGCGTGCTTGGGCGAGAGTAGTACTACGATGGGTGATCCCCTGGGAAGTCCTCGTGTTGCACCCCTTTTTGCTTCTACGAGGTCTCTATTTTTTTGTTTTCTACTTTTTTACTTCTATCTCGAGCCCTTAATAATTTTTTTCGAATTCCTATATATCCATACTAAGTCCTCGTGGTTATATACATCCGGGACCCACGTTCTCGACTCAAAAGCGCGTCTATCACGACAAAGACTACTCGGAAGTCTCACCGTATTGATCTATAAAAGAATAGAATGCGGTGTTATAAATGGGTGCGATCATACGAGCGCTAATGCACCAGATCCCATCAGAACTCCGAAGCTAAGCGTGCTTGGGCGAGAGTAGTACTAGGATGGGTGACCCCCTGGGAAGTCCTCGTGTTGCACCCCTTTTTGCTTCTACGAGGTCCCTATTTTCTTATTTTTCTACTTTTTTACTTCTATCTCGAGCCCTTAATAATTTTTTTCGAATTCCTATATATCCATACTAAGTCCTCGTGGTTATTCACATCCGGGACCCACGTTCCCGACTCAAAAGTGCGTCTCTCACGACAAAGACTACTCGGAAGTCTCACCGTATTGAACTATAAAAGAATAGAATGCGGTGTTATAAATGGGTGCGATCATACGAGCGCTAATGCATCGGATCCCATCAGAACTCCGAAGCTAAGCGTGCTTGGGCGAGAGTAGTACTAGGATGGGTGACCCCCTATGAAGTCCTCGTGTTGCACCCCTTTTTGCTTCTACGAGGTCTCTATTTTTTTGTTTTTCTATTTTTTTTACTTCTATCTCAAGCCCTTAATAATTTTTCTTGAATTTCTATCTATCCATACTAAGTCCTCGTGGTTATTCACATCTGGGGCCTACGTTCCCGACTCAAAAATGCATATATCACGACAAGGATCACTCGAAACTCTCACCGCATTGAACTAAAGAGAATATAATTAGGTGTTACAAATGGGTGCCATCATACCAACACTAATGCATCGGATCCCATTAGAACTCCGAAGTTAAGCCTGCTTGGGCGAGACTAGTACTAGGATGGGTGATCCCCTGGGAAGTCCTCGTGTTGCACCCTTTTTTGCTTCTACGAGGTCTCTATTTTTTTGTTTTCTACTTTTTTACTTCTATCTCGAGCCCTTAATAATTTTTTTTCGAATTATGATATATCCATACTAAGTCCTCGTGGTTATTCACATCCGGGACCCACGTTACCGACTCAAAAGTGCGTCTATCACGACAAAGACTACCCGGAAGTCTCACTGTATTGAACTATAAAAGAAAAGAATGTGGTGTTATAAATGGGTGCGATCATACGAGCGCTAATGCACCGGATCCCATCAGAACTCCGAAGCTAAGCGTGCTTGGGCGAGAGTAGTACTAGGATGGGTGACCCCTTGGGAAGTCCTCGTGTTGCACCCCTTTTTACTTCTACGAGGTCTCTATTTTCTGATTTTTCTACTTTTTTACTTCTATCTCGAGCGCTTAATAATTTTTCTCGAATTCCGATATGTCCATACTAAGTCCTCGTGGTTACTCACATCCGGGACCCACGTTCCCGCCTCAAAAGTACATCTATCACGACAAAGACTACCCGGAAGTCTCACCATACTGAACTATAAAAGAATAGAATGTGGTGTTATAAATGGGTGCAATCATGCCAACACTAATGCACCTGATCCCATCAGAATTCCGAAGTTAAGCGTGCTTGGGCGAGAGTAGTACTAGGATGGGTGACCCCCTGGGAAGTCCTCGTGTTCCCTTTTTTGCTTGTATGTGGTCTCTATTTTTTTGTTTTTCTACTTTTTTACTTCTATCTCGAGCCCTTAATAATTTTTCTCGAATTTCGATCTGTCCATACTAAGTCCTCGTGTTTATTCACATCCGCGGCCCACGTTCCCTACTCAAAAATACGTCTATCATGACAAGGATCACTCGGAAGTCTCACCGCATTGAACTAAAGAGAATAGAATGAGGTGTTACAAATGAGTGCGATCATACCAGCACTAATGCATCGGATCCCATTAGAACTCCGAAGTTAAGCGTGCTTGGGCGAGAGTAGTACTAGGATTGGTGATCCCCTAGGAAGTCCTCGTGTTGCACCCTTTTTTTCTTCTACGAGGTCTCTATTTTTTTGTTTTTCTACTTTTTTACTTCTATCTCGAGCCCTTAATAATTTTTCTCGAATTCCGATATGTCCATACTAAGTCCTCATGGTTATTCACATCCGGGACCCACGTTCCCGACTCAAAAGTGCGTCCATGACGACAAAGACTACCCGAAAGTCAGACCGTGTTGAACTATAAAAGAATAGAATGCGGTGTTATAAATAAGTGCGATCATACGAGCACTAATGCACCAGATCCCATCAGAACTCCGAAGCTAAGCGTGCTTGGGCGAGAGTAGTACTGGGATGGGTGACCCCCTGGGAAGTCCTCGTGTTGCACCCCTTTTTGCTTCTACAAGGTCTCTATTTCTTTATTTTTCTACTTTTTACTTCTATTTCGAGGCCTTAATAATTTTTCTTGAATTTTTATGTGTCCATACTAAGTCCTCGTGGTTATTCACATCCGGGGGCCACTTTCCCAACCCAAAAATGCGTCTATCATGACAAGGATCACTCGGAAGTCTCACCGCATTGAACTAAAGAGAATATAATGATGTGTTACAAATGGGTGCCATCATACCAGCACTAATGCATCGGATCCCATTAGAGCTCCGAAGTTAAGCGTGCTTGGGCGAGAGTAGTACTAGGATGGGTGATCCACAGGAAGTCCTCGTGTTGCACCCCTTTTTGCTTCTACGAGGTCTATAATTTTCGGTTTTCTACTTTTTTACTTCTATCTCGAGCCTTTAATAATTTCTCGAATTCCGATATGTCCATACTAAGTACTCGTGGTTATCCACATTCGGGACACATGTTCCCGACTCAATAATGCGTCTATCACGACAAATACTACCCGGAAGTCTCACTGTGTTGAACTATAAAAGAATAGAATGCGGTGTTATAAATGGGTGCGATCATACGAGCGCTAATGCATCGGATCCCATCAGAACTCCGAAGCTAAGCGTGCTTGGGCGAGAGTAGTACTAGGATGGGTGACCCCCTGGGAAGTCCTCGTGTTGCACCCCTTCGAGGTCTCTATTTTCTTATTTTTCTACTTTTTTACTTCTATCTCGAGCCCTTAATAATTTTTCTCGAATTCCGATATGTCCATACTAAGTCCTCATGGTTATTCACATTCGGGACCCACGTTCCCGACTCAAAAGTGCGTCCATCACGACAAAGACTACCCAAAAGTCTCACCGTGTCGAACTATAAAAGAATAGAATGCACTGTTATAAATAGGTTCGATCATACGAGCACTAATGCACCGGATCCCATCAGAACTCTGAAGCTAAGCGTGCTTGGGCGAGAGCAGTACTAGGATGGGTGACCCCCTAGGAAGTCCTCATGTTGCACCCCTTTTTTCTTCTACGAGGTCTCTATTTTTTTATTTTTCTACTTTTTTACTTCTATCTCGAGCCCTTAATAATTTCTCGAATTCCGATATTTCCATACTAAGTACTCGTGGTTATTCACATCCGGGACCCATGTTCCCGACTCAAAAATGCGTCTATCACGACAAATACTACCCGAAAGTCTCACTATGTTGAACTATAAAAGCATAGAATATGGTGTTAAAAATAGGTGCGATCATACCAGCACTAGTGCACCGGATCCCATCGGAACCCGAAGCTAAGCGTGCTTGGGCAAGAGTAGTACTAGGATGGGTGACCCCGTGGGAAGTCCTCGTGTTGCACCCTTTTTTGCTTCTAAGAGATCTCCTTTTTTTGTTTTCTACTTTTTTACTTCTATCTCGAGCCCTTAATTCTAGTATGTCCATACTAAGTCCTCGTGGTTATTCACATCCAGAACCCACGTTCCCGACGCAAAAGTGCGTCTATCACGACAAAGACTACCCGGAAGTCTCACCGTATTGAACTATAAAAGAATAGAATGCGGTGTTATAAATAAGTGCGATCATACCTGCACTAATGCATCGGATCCCATCAGAACTCCGAAGCTAAGCGTGCTTGGGCGAGAGTAGTACTAGGATGGGTGACCCCCTGGGAAGTCCTCGTGTTGCACCCTTTTTTGCTTCTACAAGGTCTCTATTTCTTTATTTTTCTACTTTTTACTTCTATTTCGAGGCCTTAATAATTTTTCTTGAATTTTTATGTGTCCATACTAAGTCCTCGTGGTTATTCACATCCGGGGGCCACTTTCCCAACCCAAAAATGCGTCTATCACGACAAGGATCACTCGGAAGTCTCACCGCATTGAACTAAAGAGAATATAATGATGTGTTACAAATGGGTGCCATCATACCAGCACTAATGCATCGGATCCCATTAGAGCTCCGAAGTTAAGCGTGCTTGGGCGAGAGTAGTACTAGGATGGGTGATCCCCTGGGAAGTCCTCGTGTTGCACCCCTTTTTGCTTCTACGAGGTCTATAATTTTCGGTTTTCTACTTTTTTACTTCTATCTCGAGCCTTTAATAATTTCTCGAATTCCGATATGTCCATACTAAGTACTCGTGGTTATCCACATTCGGGACACATGTTCCCGACTCAATAATGCGTCTATCATGACAAATACTACCCGGAAGTCTCACTGTGTTGAACTATAAAAGAATAGAATGCGGTGTTATAAATGGGTGCGATCATACGAGCGCTAATGCATCGGATCCCATCAGAACTCCGAAGCTAAGCGTGCTTGGGCGAGAGTAGTACTAGGATGGGTGACCCCCTGGGAAGTCCTCGTGTTGCACACCTTTTTGCTTCTTCGAGGTCTCTATTTTCTTATTTTTCTACTTTTTTACTTCTATCTCGAGCCCTTAATAGTTTTTCTCGAATTCCGATATGTCCATACTAAGTCCTCATGGTTATTCACATTCGGGACCCACGTTCCCGACTCAAAAGTGCGTCCATCACGACAAAGACTACCCAAAAGTCTCACCGTGTCGAACTATAAAAGAATAGAATGCACTGTTATAAATAGGTTCGATCATACGAGCACTAATGCACCGGATCCCATCAGAACTCCGAAGCTAAGCGTGCTTGGGCGAGAGCAGTACTAGGATGGGTGACCCCCTAGGAAGTCCTCGTGTTGCACCCCTTTTTTCTTCTACGAGGTCTCTATTTTTTTATTTTTCTACTTTTTTACTTCTATCTCGAGCCCTTAATAATTTCTCGAATTCCGATATTTCCATACGAAGTACTCGTGGTTATTCACATCCGGGACCCATGTTCCCGACTCAAAAATGCGTCTATCACGACAAATACTACCCGAAAGTCTCACTATGTTGAACTATAAAAGAATAGAATATGGTGTTAAAAATAGGTGCGATCATACCAGCACTAGTGCACCGGATCCCATCGGAACCCGAAGCTAAGCGTGCTTGGGCAAGAGTAGTACTAGGATGGGTGACCCCGTGGGAAGTCCTCGTGTTGCACCCTTTTTTGCTTCTAAGAGATCTCCTTTTTTTGTTTTCTACTTTTTTACTTCTATCTCGAGCCCTTAATTCTAGTATGTCCATACTAAGTCCTCGTGGTTATTCACATCCAGAACCCACGTTCCCGACGCAAAAGTGCGTCTATCACGACAAAGACTACCCGGAAGTCTCACCGTAATGAACTATAAAAGAATAGAATGTGGTGTTATAAATGGGTGCGATCATACCAGCACTAATGCATCGGATCCCATCAGAACTCCGAAGCTAAGCGTGCTTGGGCGAGAGTAGTACTAGGATGGGTGACCCCCTATGAAGTCCTCGTGTTGCACCCCGTTTTGCTTCTACGAGGTCTCTATTTTTTTGTTTTTCTATTTTTTTACTTCTATCTCAAGCCCTTAATAATTTTGCTTGAATTTCTATCTGTCCATACTAAGTCCTCGTGGTTATTCACATCCGGGGCCCACTTTCCCAACCCAAAAATGCGTCTATCACGACAAGGATCACTCGGAAGTCTCACCGCATTGAACTAAAGAGAATATAATGATATGTTACACATGGGTGCCATCATACCACCACTAATGCATCAGATTCCATTAGAACTCCGAAGTTAAGCGTGATTGGGCGAGAGTAGTACTACGATGGGTGATCCCCTGGGAAGTCCTCGTGTTGCACCTCTTTTTGCTTCTACGAGGTCTCTATTTTTTTGTTTTCAACTTTTTTACTTCTATCTCGAGCCCTTAATAATTTTTTTCGAATTCCCATATATCCATACTAAGTCCTCGTGGTTATTCACATCCGGGACCCACGTTCCCGACTCAAAAGTGTGTCTATCACGACAAAGACTACCTGGAAGTCTCACCGTATTGAACTATAAAAGAATAGAATGCGGTGTTATAAATGGGTGCGATCATACGAGCGCTAATGCACCGGATCCCACCAGAACTCCGAAGCTAAGCGTGCTTGGGCGAGAGTAGTACTAGGATGGGTGACCCCTGGGAAGTCCTCGTGTTGCACCCCTTTTGCTTCTACGAGGTCTCTATTTTCTTATTTTTCTACTTTTTTACTTCTATCTCGAGCCCTTAATAATTTTTCTCGAATTTTGATATGTACATACTAAGTCCTCGTGGTTATTCACATCCGGGACCCACGTTCCCGACTCAAAAGTACATCTATCACGACAAAGACTACCCGGAAGTCTCACCATACTGAACTATAAAAGAATAGAATGTGGTGTTATAAATGGGTGCGATCATACCAGCACTAATGCACCGGATCCCATCAGAACTCCGAAGCTAAGCGTGATTGGGCGAGAGTAGTACTAGGATGGGTGACCCCGTGGGAAGTCCTCGTGTTGCACCCCTTTTTTGCTTCTACGAGGTCTCTATTTTTTTGTTTTCGTACTTTTTTACTTCTATCTCGAGCCCTTAATAATTTTTCTCGAATTCCGATATGTCCATACTAAGTCCTCATGGTTATTCACATCCGGGACCTACGTTCCCGACTCAAAAGTGCGTCCATAACGACAAAGACTACCTGAAAGTCTCACCGTGTTGAACTAAAGAGAATAGAATGAGGTGTTACAAATGAGTGCGATCATACCAGCACTAATGCATCGGATCCCATTAGAACTCCGAAGGTAAGCGTGCTTGGGCGAGAGTAGTACTAGGATTAGTAATCGCCTGGGAAGTCCTCGTGTTGCACCCCTTTTTTCTTCTACTAGGTCTCTATTTTTTTGTTTTTCTACTTTTTTACTTCTATCTCGAGCCCTTAATAATTTTTCTCGAATTCCGATATGTCCATACTAAGTCCTCATGGTTATTCACATCCGAGACCTACGTTCCCGACTCAAAAGTGCGTCCATCACGACAAAGACTACCCGAAAGTGTCACCGTGTTGAACTATAAAAGAATAGAATGTGGTGTTATATATAGGTGCGATCATACGAGGACTAATGCACCAGATCCCATCATAACTCCGTAGCTAAGCGTGCTTTTGCGAGAGCAGTACTAGGATGGGTGACCCCCTAGGAAGTCCTCGTGTTGCACCCCTTTTTGCTTCTACGAGGTCTCTATTTTTTTATTTTTCTACTTTTTTACTTCTATCTCGAGCCTTTAATAATTTCTCGAATTCCGATATGTCCATACTAAGTACTCGTGGTTATCCTCATTCGGGACACATGTTCCCGACTCAATAATGCGTCTATCACGACAAATACTACCCGGAAGTCTCACTGTGTTGAACTATAAAAGAATAGAATACGGTGTTAAAAATGGGTGCGATCATACCAGCACTAGTGCACCGGATCCCATCAGAACCCGAAGCTAAGCGTGCTTGGGCGAGAGTAGTACTAGGATGGGTGACCCCGTGGGAAGCCCTCATGTTGCATCCTTTTTTGCTTCTACGAGGTCTCTTTTTTTTGTTTTCTACTTTTTTACTTCTATCTCGAGCCCTTAATTTTAGTATGTCCATACTATGTCCTCGTGGTTATTCACATCCGGGACCCACGTTCCTGACTCAAAAGTGCGTCTATCACGACAAAGACTATCCGGAAGTCTCACCGTAATGAACTATAAAAGAATAGAATGTGGTGTTATAAATGGGTGCGATCATACCAGCACTAATGCACCGGATCCCATCAGAACTCCGAAGCTAAGCGTGCTTGGGTGAGAGTAGTTCTAGGATGGGTGACCCCCTAGGAAGTTCTCGTGTTGCACCCCTTTTTGCTTCTACGAGGTCTCTATTTTTTTGTTTTTCTATTTTTTTACTTCTATCTCAAGCCCTTAATAATTTTTCTTGAATTTCTATCTGTCCATACTAAGACCTTGTGGTTATTCACATCCGGGGCCCACTTTCCCAACCCAAAAATGCGACTATCACGACAAGGATCACTCGGAAGTCTCACTGCATTGAACTAAAGAGAATATAATGATGTGTTACAAATAGGTGCCATCATACCAGCACTAATGCATCGGATCCCATTAGAACTCCGAAGTTAAGCATGCTTGGGCGAGAGTAGTACTAGGATGGGTGATCCCATGGGAAGTCCTCGTGTTGCACCACTTTTTGCTTCTACGAGGTCTCTATTTTTTTGTTTTCTACTTTTTTACTTCTATCTCGAGCCCTTAATAAATTTTTTCGAATTCCGATATATCCATACTAAGTCCTCCTGGTTATCCACATCTGGGACCCACGTTCCCGACTCAAAAGTGCGTCTATCACGACAAAGACTACCCGGAAGTCTCACCGTATTGAACTATAAAAGAATAGAATGTGGTGTTATAAATGGGTCCGATCATACGAGCGCTAATGCATTGGATCCCATCAGAACTTCGAAGCTAAGCATGCTTGGGCGAGAGTAGTACTAGGATGGGTGACCCCCTGGGAAGTCCTCGTGTTGCACCCCTTTTTGCTTCTACGAGGTCTCTATTTTCTTATTTTTCTGCTTTTTTACTTCTATCTCGAGCCCTTAATAATTTTTCTCGAATTCCGATATGTCCATACTAAGTCCTCATGGTTATTCACATCCGGGACCCACGTTCCCGACTCAAAAGTGCGTCCATCACGACAAAGACTACCCAAAAGTCTCACCGTGTTGAACTATAAAAGAATAGAATGCAATGTTATAAATAGGTTCGATCATACGAGTACTAATGCACCGGATCCCATCAGAACTCCGAAGCTAAGCGTGCTTGGGCGAGAGCAGTACTAGGATGGGTGAGCCCCTAGGAAGTCCTCGTGTTGCAACCCTTTTGGCTTCTACGAGGTCTCTATTTTTTTATTTTTCTACTTTTTTACTTCTATCTCGAGCCCTTAATAATTTCTCGAATTTCGATATGTCCATACTAAGTACTCGTGGTTATTCACATCCGGGACCCATGTTCCCGACTCAAAAATGCGTCTATCACGACAAATACTACCCGGAAGTCTCACTGTGTTGAACTATAAAAGAATAGAATATGGTGTTAAAAATGCGTGCGATCATACCAGCACTAGTGCACCGGATCCCATCGGAACCCAAAGCTAAGCGTGCTTGGGAGAGAGTAGTACTAGGATGGGTGACCCCATGGGAAGTCCTCGTGTTGCACCCTTTTTTGCTTCTACGAGATCTTTTTTTTTTGTTTTCTACTTTTTTACTTCTATCTCGAGCCCTTAATTCTGGTATGTCCATACTAAGTCCTCGTGGTTATTCACATCCAGAACCCACGTTCCCGACTCAAAAGTGCGTCTATCACGACAAAGACTACCCGGAAGTCTCACCGTAATGAACTATAAAAGAATAGAATGTGGTGTTATAAATGGGTGCGATCATACCAGCACTAATGCACCGGATCCCATGAGAACTCCGAAGATAAGCGTGCTTGGGCGAGAGTAGTACTAGGATGGGTGACCCCCTAGGAAGTCCTCGTGTTGCACCCCTTTTTGCATCTACGAGGTCTCTATTTTTTTGTTTTTCTATTTTTTTACTTCTATCTCAAGCCCTTAATAATTTTTTTTGAATTTCTATCTGTCCATACTAAGTCCTCGTGGTTATTCACATCCGGGGCCCACTTTCCCAACCCAAAAATGCATCTATCACGACAAGGATCACTCGGAAGTCTCACCGCATTGAACTAAAGAGAATATAATGATGTGTTACAAATGGGTGCCATCATACCAGCACAAATGCATCGGATTCCATTAGAACTCCGAAGTTAAGCGTGCTTGGGCGAGAGTAGTACTAGGATGGGTGATCCCCTGGGAACTCCTCGTGTTGCACCCCTTTTTGCTTCTACGAGGTCTCTATTTTTTTGTTTTCTACTTTTTTACTTCTATCTCGGGCCCTTAATAATTTTTTTCGAATTCCAATATATCCATACTAAGTCCTCGTGGTTATTCACATCCGGGACCCACGTTCCCGACTCAAAAGTGCGTCTATCACGACAAAGACTACCCGGAAGTCTCACCGTATTGAACTATAAAAGAATAGAATGTGGTGTTATAAATGGGTGCGATTATACAAGCGTTAATGCACCAGATCCCATCAGAACTCCGAAGCTAAGCATGCTTGGGCGAGAGTAGTACTAGGATGGGTGACCCCCTGGGAAGTCCTCGTGTTGCACCCCTTTTTGCTTCTACGAGGTCTCTATTTTCTTATTTTTCTACTTTTTTACTTCTATCTCGAGCCCTTAATAATTTTTCTCGAATTCCGATGTGTCCATACTAAGTCCTCGTGGTTATTCACATCCGGGAACCACGTTCCCGACTCAAAAGTACATCTATCACGACAAAGACTACCCGGAAGTCTCACCATAATGAACTATAAAAGAATAGAATGTGGTGTTATAAATGGGTGCGATCATACCAGCACTAGTGCACCGGATCCCATCAGAACCCGAAGCTAAGCGTGCTTGGGCGAGAGTAGTACTAGGATAGGTGACCCCGTGGGAAGTCCTCGTGTTGCACACTTTTTTGCTTCTACGAGGTCTTTTTTTCTGTTTTTCTAATTTTTTACTTCTATCTGGAGCCCTTAATTCTAGTATGTCCATACTAAGTCCTCGTGGTTATTCACATCTGGGACCCACGTTCCCGACTCAAAAGTGCGTCTATCACGACAAAGACTACACGGAAGTCTCACCATAATGAACTATAAAAGAGTATAATGTGGTGTTATAAATGGGTGCGATCATACCAGCACTAATGCACCGGATCCCATCAGAACTCAGAAGCTAAGCGTGCTTGGGCGAGAGTAGTACTAGGATGGGTGACCCCCTAGGAAGTCCTCGTGTTGCACCTCTTTTTGCTTCTATGAGGTCTATTTTTATGTTTTTCTATTTTTTACTTCTATCTCCAGCCCTTAATAATTTTTCTTGAATTTCTATCTATCCATACTAAGTCCTCGTGGTTATTCACATCCGGGGCCCACATTCCCGACTCAAAAATGCGTCTATCACGACAAGGATCACTCGAAAGTCTCACCGCATTGAACTATAGAGAATATAATGAGGTGTTACAAATGGGTGCCATCACACCAGCACTAATGCATCGGATCCCATTAGAACTCCGAAGTTAAGCCTGCTTGGGCGAGAGTAGTACTAGGATGGGTGATCCCCTGGGAAGTCCTCGTGTTGCACCCCTTTTTACTTCTACGAAGTCTCTATTTTTTTGTTTTCTACTTTTTTACTTCTATCTCGAGCCCTTAATAATTTTTTTCGAATTCCGATATATACATACTAAGTCCTCGTGGTTATTCACATCTGGGACCCACGTTCCCGACTCAAAAGTGCGTCTATCACAACAAAGACTACCCGGAAGTCTCACCTTATTGAACTATAAAAGAATAGAATGCGGTGTTATAAATGGGTGCAATCATACGAGCGCTAATGCACCGGATCCCATCAGAACTCCGAAGCTAAGCGTGTTTGGGCGAGAGTAGTACTAGGATGGGTGACCCCCTGGGAAGTCCTCGTGTTGCACCCCTTTTTGCTTCTATGAGGTCTCTATTTTCTTATTTTTCTACTTTTTTACTTCTATATCGAGCCCTTAATAATTCTTCTCGAATTCCGATATGTCCATACTAAGTCCTCGTGGTTATTCCATCAGTCCGGAGCTAAGCGTGTTTGGGCGAGAGTAGTACTAGGATGGGTGACCCCCTGGCAAGTCCTCGTGTTGCACCCCTTTTGCTTCTACGAGGTCTCTATTTTCTTATTTTTCTACTTTTTTACTTCTATCTCGAGCCCTTAATAATTCTTCTCGAATTCCAATATGTCCAAACTAAGTCCTCGTGGTTATTCACATCCGGGACCCACGTTCCCGACTCAAAAGTGCATCTATCACGACAAAGACTACCCGGAAGTCTCACCATACTGAACTATAAAAGAATAGAATGTGGTGTTATAAATGGGTGCAATCATACCAGCACTAATGCACCAGATCCCATCAGAACTCCGAAGCTAAGCGTGCTTGGGCGAGAGTAGTACTAGGATGGTTGACCCCCTGGGAAGTCCTCGTGTTGCACCCCTTTTTTGCTTCTATGTGGTCTCTATTTTTTTGTTTTTCTACTTTTTTACTTCTATCTCTAGCCCTTAATAATTTTTCTCGAATTCCGATCTGTCCATACTAAGTCCTCGTGTTTATTCACATCCGGGGCCCACGTTCCCGACTCAAAAATACGTCTATCATGACAAGGATCACTCATAAGTCTCACCGCATTGAACTAAAGTGAATAGAATGAGGTGTTACAAATGAGTGCAATCATACCAGCACCGGATCCCATTAGAACTCCGAAGTTAAGCGTGCTTGGGCGAGAGTAGTACTAGGATTGGTGATCCCCTGGGAAGTCCTTGTGTTGCACCCTTTTTTTCTTCTACGAGGTCTCTATTTTTTTGTTTTTCTACTTTTTTACTTCTATCTCGAGCCCTTAATAATTTTTCTCGAATTCCGATTTGTCCATACTAAGTCCTCATGGTTATTCACATTCGGGACCCATGTTCCCGACTCAAAAGTGCGTCCATCACGACAAATACTACCCAAAAGTCTCACCGTGTTGAACTATAAAAGAATAGAATATGGTGTTATAAATAGGTGCGATCATACGAGCACTAATGCACCGGATCCCATCAGAACTCCGAAGCTAAGCGTGCTTGGGCGAGAGCAGTACTAGGATGGGTGACCCCCTAGGAAGTCGTCGTGTTGCACCCTTTTTTGCTTCTACGAGGTCTCTATTTTTTTATTTTTCTACTTTTTTACTTCTATCTCGAGCCCTTAATAATTTCTCGAATTCTGATATGTCCATACTAAGTACTCGTGGTTATTCACATCCGGGACCCATGTTCCCGACTCAAAAATGCGTCTATCATGACAAATAATACCCGAAAGTCTCACTGTGTTGAACTATAAAAGAATAGAATACGGTGTTAAAAATGGGTGCGATCATACCAGCACTAGTGCACCGGATCCCATCAAAACCTGAAGCTAAGCGTGATTGGGCGAGAGTAGTACTAGGATGGGTGACCCCATGGGAAGTTCTCGTGTTGCACCCCTTTTTTGCTTCTACGAGGTCTCTATTTTTTTGTTTTTCTATTTTTTACTTCTATCTCAAGCCCTAAATAATTTTTCTTGAATTTATATCTGTCCATACTATGTACTCGTGGTTATTCACATCCGGGGCCCATGTTCCCAACTCAAAAATGCGTCTATCACCACAAGGATCACTCGGAAGTCTCACCGCATTGAACTAAAGAGAATATAATGAGATGTTACAAATGGGTGCCATCATACCAGCACTAATGCGTTGGATCCCATTAGAACTCCGAAGTTAAGCGTGTTTGGGCGAGAGTAGTACTAGGATGGGTGACCCCCTGGGAAGTCCTCGTGTTGCACCCCTTTTTTGCTTCAATGTGGTCTCTATTTTTTTGTTTTTCTACTTTTTTACTTCTATCTCGAGCCCTTAATTTTTTTTCTCGAATTCTGATCTGTCCATACTAAGTCCTCGTGTTTATTCACATCCGGGGCCCACGTTCCCGACTCAAAAATACGTCTATCATGACAAGGATCACTCGGAAGTCTCACCGCATTGAACTAAAGAGAATAGAATGAGGTGTTACAAATGAGTGCGATCATACCAGCACTAATGCATCGGATCCCATTAGAACTCTGAAGTTAAGCGTGCATGGGCGAGAGTAGTACTAGGATTGGTGATCCCCTGGGAAGTCCTTGTGTTGCACCCCTTTTTCTTCTACGAGGTCTCTATTTTTTGTTTTTCTACTTTTTTACTTCTATCTCGAGCCCTTAATATTTTTTCTCGAATTCCGATTTGTCCATACTAAGTCCTCATGGTTATTCACATTCGGGACCCATGTTCCCGACTCAAAAGTGCGTCCATCACGACAAATACTACCCAAAAGTCTCACCGTGTTGAACTATAAAAGAATAGAATATGGTGTTATAAATAGGTGCGATCATACGAGCACTAATGCACCGGATCCCATCAGAACTCCGAAGCTAAGCGTGCTTGGGCGAGAGCAGTACTAGGATGGGTGACCCCCTAGGAAGTCGTCGTGTTGCACCCTTTTTTGCTTCTACGAGGTCTCTATTTTTTTATTTTTCTACTTTTTTACTTCTATCTCGAGCCCTTAATAATTTCTCGAATTCTGATATGTCCATACTAAGTACTCGTGGTTATTCACATCCGGGACCCATGTTCCCGACTCAAAAATGCGTCTATCATGACAAATAATACCCGAAAGTCTCACTGTGTTGAACTATAAAAGAATAGAATACGGTGTTAAAAATGGGTGCGATCATACCAGCACTAGTGCATCGGATCCCATCAAAACCCGAAGCTAAGCGTGATTGGGCGAGAGTAGTACTAGGATGGGTGACCCCATGGGAAGTTCTCGTGTTGCACCCCTTTTTTGCTTCTACGATGTCTCTATTTTTTTGTTTTTCTATTTTTTACTTCTATCTCAAGCCCTAAATAATTTTTCTTGAATTTATATCTGTCCATACTATGTACTCGTGGTTATTCACATCCGGGGCCCATGTTCCCAACTCAAAAATGCGTCTATCACCACAAGGATCACTCGGAAGTCTCACCGCATTGAACTAAAGAGAATATAATGAGATGTTACAAATGGGTGCCATCATACCAGCACTAATGCGTTGGATCCCATTAGAACTCCGAAGTTAAGCGTGTTTGGGCGAGAGTAGTACTAGGATGGGTGACCCCCTCGGAAGTCCTCGTGTTGCACCCCTTTTTTGCTTCTATGTGGTCTCTATTTTTTTGTTTTTCTACTTTTTTACTTCTATCTCGAGCCCTTAATATTTTTTCTCGAATTCCGATCTGTCCATACTAAGTCCTCGTGTTTATTCACATCCGGGGCCCACGTTCCCGACTCAAAAATACGTCTATCATGACAAGGATCACTCGGAAGTCTCACCGCATTGAACTAAAGAGAATAGAATGAGGTGTTACAAATGAGTGCGATCATACCAGCACTAATGCATCGGATCCCATTAGAACTCTGAAGTTAAGCGTGCATGGGCGAGAGTAGTACTAGGATTGGTGATCCCCTGGGAAGTCCTTGTGTTGCACCCCTTTTTCTTCTACGAGGTCTCTATTTTTTTGTTTTTCTACTTTTTTACTTCTATCTCGAGCCCTTAATATTTTTTCTCGAATTCCGATTTGTCCATACTAAGTCCTCATGGTTATTCACATTCGGGACCCACGTTCCCGACTCAAAAATACGTCTATCATGACAAGGATCACTCGGAAGTCTCACCGCATTGAACTAAAGAGAATATAATGAGGTGTTACAATTGGGTGCCATCACACCAGCACTAATGCATCGGATCCCATTAGAACTCCGGTTAAGCTCGCTTGGGCGAGAGTAGTACTAGGATGGGTGATCCACAGAAGTCCTCGTGTTGCACCCCTTTTTGCTTCTAAGAGGTCTCTATTTTTTTGTTTTCTATTTTTTTACTTCTATCTCGAGCCCTTAATAATTTTTTTCAAATTCCGATATATACATACTAAGTCCTCGTGGTTATTGACATCTAGAAAATAGAATGCGGTGTTATAAATGGGTGCGATCATACGAGCGCTAATGCACCGGATCCCATCAGAACTCCGAATCTAAGCGTGTTTGGGCGAGAGTAGTACTAGGATGGGTGACCCCCTGGGAAGTCCTCGTGTTGCACCCCTTTTTGTTTCTACGAGGTCTCTATTTTCTTATTTTTCTACTTTTTTACTTCTATCTCGAGCCCTTAATAATTCTTCTCGAATTCCGATATGTCCATACTAAGTCCTCGTGGTTATTCACATCCGGGACCCACGTTCCCGACTCAAAAGTACATCTATCACGACAAAGACTACCCGGAAGTCTCACCATACTGAACTATAAAAGAATAGAATGGGGTGTTATAAATGGGTGCAATCATACCAGCACTAATGCACCGGATCCCATCAAAACTCCGAAGCTAAGCGTGCTTGGGCGAGAGTAGTAGTAGGATGGGTGACCCCCTGGGAAGTCCTCGTATTGCACCCCTTTTTGCTTCTACGAGGTCTCTATTTTTTTGTTTTTCTACTTTTTTACTTCTATCTCGAGCCCTTAATAATTATTCTCGAATTCCGATATATCCATACTAAGTCCTCGTGGTTATTCACATCCGGGACCCACGTTCCTGACTCAAAAGTGCGTCCATCACGACAAAGACTACCCAAAATTCTCACCGTGTTGAACTATAAAATAATAGAATGTGGTGTTATAAATAGGTGTGATCATACGAGCACTAATGCACCGGATCCCATCAGAACTCCGAAGCTAAGCGTGCTTGGGCGAGAGCAGTACTAGGATGGGTGACCCCCTAGGAAGTCGTCGTGTTGCACCCTTTTTTGCTTCTACGAGGTCTCTATTTTTTTAATTTTATACTTTTTTACTTCTATCTCGAGCCCTTAATAATTCTCGAATTCCGATATGTCCATACTAAGTACTCGTGGTTATTCACATCCGGGACCCATGTTCCCGACTCAAAAATGCGTCTATCATGACAAATAATACCCGAAAGTCTCACTGTGTTGAACTATAAAAGAATAGAATACGGTGTTAAAAATGGGTGCGATCATACCAGCACTAGTGCACCGGATCCCATCAAAACCCGAAGCTAAGCGTGCTTGGGCGAGAGTAGTACTCGGATGGGTGACCCTGTGGGAAGTCCTCGTGTTGCACCCATTTTTGCTTATACGAGGTCTTTTTTTTATTTTTCTACTTTTTTACTTCTATCTCGAGCCCTTAATTCTAGTATGTCCATACTAAGTCCTCGTCGTTATTCACATCCGGGACCCACGTTCCCGACTCAAAAGTGCGTCTATCACGACAAAGACTACCCGGAAGTCTCACCATAATGAACTATAAAAGAATAGAATGTGGTGTTATAAATGGGTGCGATCATACCAGCACTAATGCACCGGATCCCATCAGAACTCCGAAGCTAAGCATGCTTGGGCGAGAGTAGTACTAGGATGGGTGACCCCGTAGGAAGTTCACGTGTTGCACCCCTTTTTGCTTCTACGAGGTCTCTATTTTTTTGTTTTTCTATTTTTTTACTTCTATCTCAAGCCCTAAATAATTTTTCTTGAATTTATATCTGTCCATACAATGTCCTTGTGGTTATTCACATCCGGGGCCCATGTTCCCAACTCAAAAATGCGTCTATCACGACAAGGATCACTCGGAAGTCTCACCGCATTGAACTAAAGAGAATATAATGAGATGTTACAAATGGGTGCCATCATACCAGCACTAATGCGTTGGATCCCATTAGAACTCCGAAGTTAAGCGTGTTTGGGCGAGAGTAGTACTAGGATGGGTGACCCCCTGGGAAGTCCTCGTGTTGCACCCCTTTTTTGCATCTATGTGGTCTCTATTTTTTTGTTTTTCTACTTTTTTACTTCTATCTCGAGCCCTTAATATTTTTTCTCGAATTCCGATCTGTCCATACTAAGTCCTCGTGTTTATTCACATCTGGGGCCCACGTTCCCGACTCAAAAATACGTCTATCATGACAAGGATCACTCGGAAGTCTTACCGCATTGAACTAAAGAGAATAGAATGAGGTGTTACAAATGAGTGCGATCATACCAGCACTAATGCATCGGATCCCATTAGAACTCCGAAGTTAAGCGTGCCTGGGCGAGAGTAGTACTAGGATTGGTGATCCCCTGGGAAGTCCTTGTGTTGCACCCCTTTTTCTTCTACGAGGTCTCTATTTTTTTGTTTTTCTACTTTTTTACTTCTATCTCGAGCCCTTAATATTTTTTCTCGAATTCCGATTTGTCCATACTAAGTCCTCATGGTTATTCACATTCGGGACCCACGTTCCCGACTCAAAAGTGCGTCCATCACGACAAATACTACCCAAAAGTCTCACCGTGTTGAACTATAAAAGAATAGAATACGGTGTTATAAATAGGTGCGATCATACGAGCACTAATGCACCGGATCCCATCAGAACTCCGAATCTAAGCGTGCTTGGGCGAGAGCAGTACTAGGATGGGTGACCCCCTAGGAAGTCGTCGTGTTGCACCCCTTTTTGCTTCTACGAGGTCTCTATTTTTTTATTTTTCTACTTTTTTACTTCTTTCTCGAGCCCTTAATAATTTCTCGAATTTCGATATGTCCATACTAAGTACTCGTGGTTATTCACATCCGGGACCCATGTTCCCGACTCAAAAATGCGTCTATCACGACAAATACTACCCGGAAGTCTCACTGTGTTGAACTATAAAAGAATAGAATACAGTGTTAAAAATGGGTGCGATCATACCAGCAATAGTGCACCAGATCCCATCAGAACCCGAAGCTAAGCGTGCTTGGGCGAGAGTATTACTAGGATAGGTGACCCCGTGGGAAGTCCTTGTGTTGCACACTTTTTTGCTTCTACGAGGTCTTTTTTTTTGTTTTTCTACTTTTTTACTTCTATCTCGAGCCCTTAATTCTAGTATGTCCATACTAAGTCCTCGTGGTTATTCACGTCTGGGACCCACGTTCCCGACTCAAAAGTGCGTCTATCACGACAAAGACTACCCGGAAGTCTCACCATAATGAACTATAAAAGAATAGAATGTGGTGTTATAAATGGGTGCGATCATACCAGCACTAATGCACCGGATCCCATCAGAACTCAGAAGCTAAGCATGCTTGGGCGAGAGTAGTACTAGGATGGGTGACCCCCTAGGAAGTCCTCGTGTTGCACCCCTTTTTGCTTCTACGAGGTCTCTATTTTTTTGTTTTTCTATTTTTTTACTTCTATCTCAAGCCCTAAATAATTTTTCTTGAATTTATATCTGTCCATACAATGTCCTTGTGGTTATTCACATCCGGGGCCCATGTTCCCAACTCAAAAATGCGTCTATCACGACAAGGATCACTCGGAAGTGTCACCGCATTGAACTAAAGAGAATATAATGAGGTGTTATAATTGGGTGCCATCACACCAGCACTAATGCATCGGATCCCATTAGAACTCCGAAGTTAAGCCTGCTTGGGCGAGAGTAGTACTAGGATGGGTGATCCCCTGGGAAGTCCTCGTGTTGCACCCCTTTTTGCTTCTAAGAGGTCTCTATTTTTTTGTTTTCTATTTTTTTACTTCTATCTCGAGCCCTTAAGAATTTTTTTCAAATTCTGATATATACATACTAAGTCCTCGTGGTTATTGACATCCAGAAAATAGAATGTGGTGTTATAAATGGGTGCAATCAAACGAGCGCTAATGCACCGGATCCCATCAGAACTCCGAATCTAAGCGTGTTTGGGCGAGAGTAGTACTAGGATGGGTGACCCCCTGGGAAGTCCTCGTGTTGCACCCCTTTTTGCTTCTACGAGGTCTCTATTTTCTTATTTTTCTACTTTTTTACTTCTATCTCGAGCCCTTAATAATTCTTCTCGAATTCCGATATGTCCATACTAAGTCCTCGTGGTTATTCACATCTGGGACCCACGTTCCCGACTCAAAAGTACATCTATCACGACAAAGACTACCCGGAAGTCTCACCATCTTGAACTATAAAAGAATAGAATGGGGTGTTATAAATGGGTGCAATCATACCAGCACTAATGCACCGGATCCCATCAGAACTCCGAAGCTAAGCGTGCTTGGGCGAGAGTAGTAGTAGGATGGCTGACCCCCTGGGAAGTCCTCGTATTGCACCCCTTTTTTGCTTTTACGAGGTCTCTATTTTTTTGTTTTTCTACTTTTTTACTTCTATCTCGAGCCCTTAACAATTTTTCTCGAATTCCAATTTGTCCATACTAAGTCCTCATGGTTATTCACATCAGGGACCCACGTTCCTGACTCAAAAGTGCGTCCATCACGACAAAGACTACCCAAAATTCTCACCGTGTTGAACTATAAAAGAATAGAATGCGGTGTTATAAATAGGTGCGATCATACGAGCACTAATGCACCAGATCCCATCAGAACTCCGAAACTAAGCGTGCTTGGGCGAGAGCAGTACTAGGATGGGTGACCCCCTAGGAAGTCGTCGTGTTGCACCCTTTTTTGCTTCTACGAGGTCTCTATTTTTTTATTTTTCTACTTTTTTACTTCTATCTCGAGCCCTTAATAATTTCTCGAATTCCGATATGTCCATACTAAGTACTCGTGGTTATTCACATCCGGGACCCATGTTCCCGACTCAAAAATGCGTCTAGCATGACAAATAATACCCGAAAGTCTCACTGTGTTGAACTATAAAAGAATAGAATACGGTGTTAAAAATGGGTGCGATCATACCAGCACTAGTGCACCGGATCCCATCAAAACCCGAAGCTAAGCGTGCTTGGGCGAGAGTAGTACTCGGATGGGTGACCCTGTGGGAAGTCCTCGTGTTGCACCCATTTTTGCTTATACGAGGTCTTTTTTTTATTTTTCTACTTTTTTACTTCTATCTCGAGCCCTTAATTCTAGTATGTCCATACTAAGTCCTCGTCGTTATTCACATCCGGGACCCACGTTCCCGACTCAAAAGTGCGTCTATCACGACAAAGACTACCCTAAGTCTCACCATAATGAACTATAAAAGAATAGAATGTGGTGTTATAAATGGGTGCGATCATACCAGCACTAATGCACCGGATCCCATCAGAACTCCGAAGCTAAGCATGCTTGGGCGAGAGTAGTACTAGGATGGGTGACCCCGTAGGAAGTTCACGTGTTGCACCCCTTTTTGCTTCTACGAGGTCTCTATTTTTTTGTTTTTTTATTGTTTTACTTCTATCTCAAGCCCTAAATAATTTTTCTTGAATTTATATCTGTCCATACAATGTCCTTGTGGTTATTCACATCCGGGGCCCATGTTCCCAACTCAAAAATGCGTCTATCACGACAAGGATCACTCGGAAGTCTCACCGCATTGAACTAAAGAGAATATAATGAGATGTTACAAATGGGTGCCATCATACCAGCACTAATGCGTTGGATCCCATTAGAACTCCGAAGTTAAGCGTGTTTGGGCGAGAGTAGTACTAGGATGGGTGACCCCCTGGGAAGTCCTCGTGTTGCACCCCTTTTTTGCATCTATGTGGTCTCTATTTTTTTGTTTTTCTACTTTTTTACTTCTATCTCGAGCCCTTAATATTTTTTCTCGAATTCCGATCTGTCCATACTAAGTCCTCGTGTTTATTCACATCTGGGGCCCACGTTCCCGACTCAAAAATACGTCTATCATGACAAGGATCACTCGGAAGTCTTACCGCATTGAACTAAAGAGAATAGAATGAGGTGTTACAAATGAGTGCGATCATACCAGCACTAATGCATCGGATCCCATTAGAACTCCGAAGTTAAGCGTGCCTGGGCGAGAGTAGTACTAGGATTGGTGATCCCCTGGGAAGTCCTTGTGTTGCACCCCTTTTTCTTCTACGAGGTCTCTATTTTTTTGTTTTTCTACTTTTTTACTTCTATCTCGAGCCCTTAATATTTTTTCTCGAATTCCGATTTGTCCATACTAAGTCCTCATGGTTATTCACATTCGGGACCCACGTTCCCGACTCAAAAGTGCGTCCATCACGACAAATACTACCCAAAAGTCTCACCGTGTTGAACTATAAAAGAATAGAATACGGTGTTATAAATAGGTGCGATCATACGAGCACTAATGCACCGGATCCCATCAGAACTCCGAATCTAAGCGTGCTTGGGCGAGAGCAGTACTAGGATGGGTGACCCCCTAGGAAGTCGTCGTGTTGCACCCCTTTTTGCTTCTACGAGGTCTCTATTTTTTTATTTTTCTACTTTTTTACTTCTTTCTCGAGCCCTTAATAATTTCTCGAATTTCGATATGTCCATACTAAGTACTCGTGGTTATTCACATCCGGGACCCATGTTCCCGACTCAAAAATGCGTCTATCACGACAAATACTACCCGGAAGTCTCACTGTGTTGAACTATAAAAGAATAGAATACAGTGTTAAAAATGGGTGCGATCATACCACAATAGTGCACGGATCCCATCGAACCCGAAGCTAAGCGTGCTTGGGCGAGTATTACTAGGATAGGTGACCCGTGGGAAGTCCTCGTGTTGCACACTTTTTTTGCTTCTACGAGGTCTTTTTTTTTGTTTTTCTACTTTTTTACTTCTATCTCGAGCCCTTAATTCTAGTATGTCCATACTAAGTCCTCGTGGTTATTCACGTCTGGGACCCACGTTCCCGACTCAAAAGTGCGTCTATCACGACAAAGACTACCCGGAAGTCTCACCATAATGAACTATAAAAGAATAGAATGTGGTGTTATAAATGGGTGCGATCATACCAGCACTAATGCACCGGATCCCATCAGAACTCAGAAGCTAAGCATGCTTGGGCGAGAGTAGTACTAGGATGGGTGACCCCCTAGGAAGTCCTCGTGTTGCACCCCTTTTTGCTTCTACGAGGTCTCTATTTTTTTGTTTTTCTATTTTTTTACTTCTATCTCAAGCCCTAAATAATTTTTCTTGAATTTATATCTGTCCATACAATGTCCTTGTGGTTATTCACATCCGGGGCCCATGTTCCCAACTCAAAAATGCGTCTATCACGACAAGGATCACTCGGAAGTGTCACCGCATTGAACTAAAGAGAATATAATGAGGTGTTATAATTGGGTGCCATCACACCAGCACTAATGCATCGGATCCCATTAGAACTCCGAAGTTAAGCCTGCTTGGGCGAGAGTAGTACTAGGATGGGTGATCCACAGGGAAGTCCTCGTGTTGCACCCCTTTTTGCTTCTAAGAGGTCTCTATTTTTTTGTTTTCTATTTTTTTACTTCTATCTCGAGCCCTTAAGAATTTTTTTCAAATTCTGATATATACATACTAAGTCCTCGTGGTTATTGACATCCAGAAAATAGAATGTGGTGTTATAAATGGGTGCAATCAAACGAGCGCTAATGCACCGGATCCCATCAGAACTCCGAATCTAAGCGTGTTTGGGCGAGAGTAGTACTAGGATGGGTGACCCCCTGGGAAGTCCTCGTGTTGCACCCCTTTTTGCTTCTACGAGGTCTCTATTTTCTTATTTTTCTACTTTTTTACTTCTATCTCGAGCCCTTAATAATTCTTCTCGAATTCCGATATGTCCATACTAAGTCCTCGTGGTTATTCACATCTGGGACCCACGTTCCCGACTCAAAAGTACATCTATCACGACAAAGACTACCCGGAAGTCTCACCATACTGAACTATAAAAGAATAGAATGGGGTGTTATAAATGGGTGCAATCATACCAGCACTAATGCACCGGATCCCATCAGAACTCCGAAGCTAAGCGTGCTTGGGCGAGAGTAGTAGTAGGATGGCTGACCCCCTGGGAAGTCCTCGTATTGCACCCCTTTTTTGCTTCTACGAGGTCTCTATTTTTTTGTTTTTCTACTTTTTTACTTCTATCTCGAGCCCTTAACAATTTTTCTCGAATTCCAATTTGTCCATACTAAGTCCTCATGGTTATTCACATCAGGGACCCACGTTCCTGACTCAAAAGTGCGTCCATCACGACAAAGACTACCCAAAATTCTCACCGTGTTGAACTATAAAAGAATAGAATGCGGTGTTATAAATAGGTGCGATCATACGAGCACTAATGCACCGGATCCCATCAGAACTCCGAAACTAAGCGTGCTTGGGCGAGAGCAGTACTAGGATGGGTGACCCCCTAGGAAGTCGTCGTGTTGCACCCTTTTTTGCTTCTACGAGGTCTCTATTTTTTTATTTTTCTACTTTTTTACTTCTATCTCGAGCCCTTAATAATTTCTCGAATTCCGATATGTCCATACTAAGTACTCGTGGTTATTCACATCCGGGACCCATGTTCCCGACTCAAAAATGCGTCTAGCATGACAAATAATACCCGAAAGTCTCACTGTGTTGAACTATAAAAGAATAGAATACGGTGTTAAAAATGGGTGCGATCATACCAGCACTAGTGCACCGGATCCCATCAAAACCCGAAGCTAAGCGTGCTTGGGCGAGAGTAGTACTCGGATGGTGACCCTGTGGGAAGTCCTCGTGTTGCACCCCTTTTTGCTTATACGAGGTCTTTTTTTTTTATTTTTCTACTTTTTTACTTCTATCTCGAGCCCTTAATTCTAGTATGTCCATACTAAGTCCTCGTCGTTATTCACATCCGGGACCCACGTTCCCGACTCAAAATGCGTCTATCACGACAAAGACTACCCGGAAGTCTCACCATAATGAACTATAAAAGAATAGAATGTGGTGTTATAAATGGGTGCGATCATACCAGCACTAATGCACCGGATCCCATCAGAACTCCGAAGCTAAGCATGCTTGGGCGAGAGTAGTACTAGGATGGGTGACCCCGTAGGAAGTCCACGTTTTGCACCCCTTTTTGCTTCTACGAGGTCTCTATTTTTTTGTTTTTCTATTTTGTTACTTCTATCTCAAGCCCTAAATAATTTTTCTTGAATTTATATCTGTCCATACAATGTCCTTGTGGTTATTCACATCCGGGGCCCATGTTCCCAACTCAAAAATGTGTCTATCACGACAAGGATCACTCGGAAGTCTCACCGCATTGAACTAAAGAGAATATAATGAGGTGTTACAAATGGGTGCCATCATACCAGCACTAATGCATCGGATCCCATTAGAACTCCGAAGTTAAGCGTGCTTGGGCGACAGTAGTACTAGGATGGGTGATCCCCTGGGAAGTCCTCGTATTGCACCCCTTTTTGCTTCTACGAGGTCTCTATTTTTTTGTTTTTCTACTTTTTTACTTCTATCTCGAGCCCTTAATAATTATTCTCGAATTCCGATATATCCATACTAAGTCCCCGTGGTTATTCACATCCAGAACCCACGTTACCGACTCAAAAGTGCGTCTATCACGACAAAGACTACCCGGAAGTCTCACCGTATTGAACTATAAAAGAATAGAATTTGGTGTTATAAATGGGTGCGATCATACGAGCACTAATGCACCAGATCCCATCAGAACTCCGAAGTTAAGCATGCTTGGGCGAGAGTAGTACTAGGATGGGTGACCCCCTGGGAAGTCCTCGTGTTGCACCCCTTTTTGCTTCTACGAGGTCTCTATTTTCTTATTTTTCTACTTTTTTACTTCTATCTCGAGCCCTTAATAATTTTTCTCAAATTCTGATATGTCCATACTAAGTCATCGTGGTTATTCACACCAGGGACCCACGTTCCTGACTCAAAAGTGCATCTATCATGACAAAGACTACCCGAAAGTCTCACCATACTGAACTATAAAAGAATAGAATGTGGTTTTATAAATGGGTGCGATCATACCAGCACTAATGCACCGGATCCCATCAGAACTCCGAAGCTAAGCGTGCTTGGACGAGAGTAGTACTAGGATGGGTGACCCCCTGGGAAGTCCTCGTGTTGCACCCCTTTTTTGCTTCTATGTGGTCTCTATATTTTTGTTTTTCTACTTTTTCACTTCTATCTCAAGCCCTTAATAATTTTTCTTGAATTCCGATCTATCATACTAAGTCCTCGTGGCTATTCACATCCGGGACCCACATTCCCAACTCAAAAATGCATCACTCACGACAAAGACTACCCGGAAGTCTCACCATACTGAACTATAAAAGAATAGAATGGGGTGTTATAAATGGGTGCAATCATACCAGCACTAATGCACCAGATCCCATCAAAACTCCGAAGCTAAGCGTGCTTGGGCGAGAGTAGTAGTAGGATGGGTGACCCCCTAGGAAGTCCTCGTATTGCACCCCTTTTTGCTTCTACGAGGTCTCTATTTTTTTGTTTTTCTACTTTTTTACTTCTATCTCGAGCCCTTAATAATTATTCTCGAATTCCGATATATCCATACTAAGTCCTCGTGGTTATTCACATCCGGGACCCACGTTCCTGACTCAAAAGTGCGTCCATCACGACAAAGACTACCCAAAATTATCACCGTGTTGAACTATAAAAGAATAGAATGTGGTGTTATAAATAGGTGTGATCATACGAGCACTAATGCACCGGATCCCATCAGAACTCCGAAGCTAAGCGTGCTTGGGCGAGAGCAGTACTAGGATGGGTGACCCCCTAGGAAGTCGTCGTGTTGCACCCTTTTTTGCTTCTACGAGGTCTCTATTTTTTTAATTTTCTACTTTTTTACTTCTATCTCGAGCCCTTAATAATTTCTCGAATTCCGATATGTCCATACTAAGTACTCGTGGTTATTCACATCCGGGACCCATGTTCCCGACTCAAAAATGCGTCTATCATGACAAATAATACCCGAAAGTCTCACTGTGTTGAACTATAAAAGAATAGAATACGGTGTTAAAAATGGGTGCGATCATACCAGACTAGTGCACCGGATCCCATCAAAACCCGGCTAAGCGTGCTTTGGAGAGAGTAGTACTCGGATGGGAGACCCTGTGGGAAGTCCTCGTGTTGCACCCATTTTTGCTTATACGAGGTCTTTTTTTATTTTTCTACTTTTTTACTTCTATCTCGAGCCCTTAATTCTAGTATGTCCATACTAAGTCCTCGTCGTTATTCACATCCGGGACCCACGTTCCCGACTCAAAAGTGCGTCTATCACGACAAAGACTACCCTAAGTCTCACCATAATGAACTATAAAAGAATAGAATGTGGTGTTATAAATGGGTGCGATCATACCAAAGACTAATGCACCGGATCCCATCAACTCCGAAGCTAAGCATGCTTTGGCGAGTGTAGTACTAGGATGGGTGACCCCGTAGGAAGTTCACGTGTTGCACCCCTTTTTGCTTCTACGAGGTCTCTATTTTTTTGTTTTTCTATTTTTTTACTTCTATCTCAAGCCCTAAATAATTTTTCTTGAATTTATATCTGTCCATACAATGTACTTGTGGTTATTCACATCCGGGGCCCATGTTCCCAACTCAAAAATGCGTCTATCACGACAAGGATCACTCGGAAGTCTCACCGCATTGAACTAAAGAGAATATAATGAGATGTTACAAATGGGTGCCATCATACCAAAGACTAATGCGTTGGATCCCATTAGAACTTCGAAGTTAAGCGTGTTTGGGCGAGAGTAGTACTAGGATGGGTGACCGGGAAGTCCTCGTGTTGCACCCCTTTTTTGCTTCTATGTGGTCTCTATTTTTTGTTTTTCTACTTTTTACTTCTATCTCGAGCCCTTAATATTTTTCTCGAATTCAGATCTGTCCATACTAAGTCCTCGTGTTTATTCACATCCGGGGCCCACGTTCCCGACTCAAAAGTACGTCTATCATGACAAGGATCACTCGGAAGTCTCACCGCATTGAACTAAAGAGAATAGAATGAGGTGTTACAAATGAGTGCGATCATACCAGCACTAATGCATCGGATCCCATTAGAACTCCGAAGTTAAGCGCGCATGCGCGAGAGTAGTACTAGGATTGGTGATCCCCTGGGAAGTCCTTGTGTTGCACCCCTTTTTCTTCTACGAGGTCTCTATTTTTTTGTTTTTCTACTTTTTTACTTCTATCTCGAGCCCTTAATATTTTTTCTCGAATTCCGATTTATCCATACTAAGTCCTCATGGTTATTCACATTTGGGACCCACGTTCCCGACTCAAAAGTGCGTCCATCACGACAAATACTACCCAACAGTCTCACCGTGTTGAACTATAAAAGAATAGAATACGGTGTTATAAATAGGTGCGATCATACGAGCACTAATGCACCGGATCCCATCAGAACTCCGAAGCTAAGCGTGCTTGGGCGAGAGCAGTACTAGGATGGGTGACCCCCTAGGAAGTCGTCGTGTTGCACCCCTTTTTGCTTCTACGAGGTCTCTATTTTTTTATTTTTCTACTTTTTTACTTCTATCTCGAGCCCTTAATAATTTCTCGAATTCCGATATGTCCATACTAAGTACTCGTGGTTATTCACATCCGGGACCCATGTTCCCGACTCAAAAATGCGTCTATCACGACAAATACTACCCTAAGTCTCATTGTGTTGAACTATAAAAGAATAGAATACGGTGTTAAAAATGGGTGCGATCATACCAAAGAATAGTGCACCAGATCCCATCATAACCCGAAGCTAAGCGTGCTTGGGCGAGAGTATTACTAGGATAGGTGACCCCGTGGGAAGTCCTCGTGTTGCACACTTTTTTGCTTCTACGAGGTCTTTTTTTTTGTTTTTCTACTTTTTTACTTCTATCTCGAGCCCTTAATTCTAGTATGTCCATACTAAGTCCTCGTGGTTATTCACGTCTGGGACCCACGTTCCCGACTCAAAAGTGCGTCTATCACGACAAAGACTACCCGGAAGTCTCACCATAATGAACTATAAAAGAATAGAATGTGGTGTTATAAATGGGTGCGATCATACCAGCACTAATGCACCGGATCCCATCAGAACTCAGAAGCTAAGCGTGCTTGGGCGAGAGTAGTACTAGGATGGGTGAGCCCCTAGGAAGTCCTCGTGTTGCACCCCTTTTTGATTCTACGAGGTCTCTATTTTTTTGTTTTTCTATTTTTTTACTTCTATCTCAAGCCCTAAATAATTTTTCTTGAATTTATATCTGTCCATACAATGTCCTTGTGGTTATTCACATCCGGGGCCCATGTTCCCAACTCAAAAATGCGTCTATCACGACAAGGATCACTCGAAAGTCTCACCGCATTGAACTAAAGAGAATATAATGAGGTGTTACAATTGGGTGCCATCACACCAGCACTAATGCATCGGATCCCATTAGAACTCCGAAGTTAAGCCTGCTTGGGCGAGAGTAGTACTAGGATGGGTGATCCGCTGGGAAGTCCTCGTGTTGCACCCATTTTTGCTTCTAAGAGGTCTCTATTTTTTTGTTTTCTATTTTTTTACTTCTATCTCGAGCCCTTAATAATTTTTTTCAAATTCCGATATATACATACTTAGTCCTCGTGGTTATTGACATCCAGAAAATAGAATGCGGTGTTATAAATGGGTGCGATCATACGAGCGCTAATGCACCGAATCCCATCAGAACTCCGAATCTAAGCGTGTTTGGGCGAGAGTAGTACTAGGATGGGTTACCCCCTGGGAAGTCCTCGTGTTGCACCCCTTTTTGCTTCTACGAGGTCTCCATTTTCTTATGTTTCTACTTTTTTACTTCTATCTCGAGCCCTTAATAATTCTTCTCGAATTCCGATATGTCCATACTAAGTCCTCGTGGTTATTCACATCCGGGACCCACGTTCCCGACTCAAAAGTACATCTATCACGACAAAGACTACCCGTAAGTCTCACCATACTGAACTATAAAAGAATAGAATGGGGTGTTATAAATGGGTGCAATCATACCAGCACTAATGCACCGGATCCCATCAGAACTCCGAAGCTAAGCGTGCTTGGGCGAGAGTAGTACTAGGATGGGTGACCCCCTGGGAAGTCCTCGTATTGCACCCCTTTTTTGCTTCTACGAGGTCTCTATTTTTTTGTTTTTCTACTTTTTTACTTCTATCTCGAGCCCTTAATAATTTTTCTCGAATTCCAATTTGTCCATACTAAGTCCTCATGGTTATTCACATCCGGGACCCACGTTCCTGACTCAAAAGTGCGTCCATCACGACAAAGACTACCCAAAATTCTCACCGTGTTGAACTATAAAAGAATAGAATGCGGTGTTCTAAATAGGTGCGATCATACGAGCACTAATGCACCGGATCCCATCAGAACTCCGAAGCTAAGCGTGCTTGGGCGAGAGCAGTACTAGGATGGGTGACCCCCTAGGAAGTCGTCGTGTTGCACCCTTTTTTGCTTCTACGAGGTCTCTATTTTTTTATTTTTCTACTTTTTTACTTCTATCTCGAGCCCTTAATAATTTCTCGAATTCCGATATGTCCATACTAAGTACTCGTGGTTATTCACATCCGGGACCCATGTTTCCGACTCAAAAATGCGTCTATCATGACAAATAATACCCGAAAGTCTCACTGTGTTGAACTATAAAAGAATAGAATACGGTGTTAAAAATGGGTGCGATCATACCAAAGACTAGTGCACCGGATCCCATCAAAACCCGGCTAAGCGTGCTTGGGCGAGAGTAGTACTCGGATGGGTGACCCTGTGGGAAGTCCTCGTGTTGCACCCATTTTTGCTTATACGAGGTCTTTTTTTTATTTTTCTACTTTTTTACTTCTATCTCGAGCCCTTAATTCTAGTATGTCCATACTAAGTCCTCGTGGTTATTCACATCCGGGACCCACGTTCCCGACTCAAAAGTTCGTCTATCACGACAAAGACTACCCGGAAGTCTCACCATAATGAACTATAAAAGAATAGAATGTGGTGTTATAAATGGGTGCGATCATACCAGCACTAATGCACCGAATCTCATCAGAACTCCGAAGCTAAGCATGCTTGGGCGAGAGTAGTACTAGGATGGGTGACCCCGTAGAAAGTCCACGTGTTGCACCCCTTTCTGCTTCTACGAGGTCTCTATTTTTTTGTTTTTCTATTTTTTTACTTCTATCTCAAGCCCTAAATAATTTTTCTTGAATTTATATCTGTCCATACAATGTCCTTGTGGTTATTCACATCCGGGGCCCATGTTCCCAACTCAAAAATGTGTCTATCACGACAAGGATCACTCGGAAGTCTCACCGCATTGAACTAAAGAGAATATAATGAGGTGTTACAAATGGGTGCCATCATACCAGCACTAATGCGTCGGATCCCATTAGAACTCCAAAGTTAAGCGTGCTTGGGCGAGAGTAGTATAAGGATGGGTGATCCCCTGGGAAGTCCTTGTGTTGCACCCCTTTTTACTTCTACGAGGTCTCTATTTTTTTGTTTTCTACTTTTTTACTTCTATCTCGAGCCCTTAATAATTTTTTTCGAATTCCGATCTATCCATACTAAGTCCTCGTGGTTATTCACATCCGGGACCCATGTTCCCGACTCAAAAGTGCGTCTATCACGACAAAGACTACCCGGAAGTCTCACCGTATTGAACGATAAAAGAATAGAATGTGGTGTTATAAATGGGTGCAATCATACCAGCACTAATGCACCGGATCCCATCAGAACTCCAAAGCTAAGCGTGCTTGGGCGAGAGTAGTACTAGGATGGGTGACCCCCTGGGAAGTCCTCGTATTGCACCCCTTTTTTGCTTCTACGAGGTCTCTATTTTTTTGTTTTTCTACTTTTTTACTTCTATCTCGAGCCCTTAATAATTTTTCTCGAATTCCAATTTGTCCATACTAAGTCCTCATGGTTATTCACATCCGGGACCCACGTTCCTGACTCAAAAGTGCGTCCATCACGACAAAGACTACCCAAAATTCTCACCGTGTTGAACTATAAAAGAATAGAATGCGGTGTTATAAATAGGTGCGATCATACGAGCACTAATGCACCGGATCCCATCAGAACTCCGAAGCTAAGCGTGCTTGGGCGAGAGCAGTACTAGGATGGGTGACCCCCTAGGAAGTCGTCGTGTTGCACCCTTTTTTGCTTCTACGAGGACTCTATTTTTTTATTTTTCTACTTTTTTACTTCTATCTCGAGCCCTTAATAATTTCTCGAATTCCGATATGTCCATACTAAGTACTCGTGGTTATTCACATCCGGGATCCATGTTCCCGACTCAAAAATGCGTCTATCATGACAATTAATTCCCGAAAGTCTCACTGTGTTGAACTATAAAAGAATAGAATACGGTGTTAAAAATGGGTGCGATCATACCAGCACTAGTGCACCGGATCCCATCAAAACCCGAAGCTAAGCGTGCTTGGGCGAGAGTAGTACTCGGATGGGTGACCCTGTGGGAAGTCCTCGTGTTGCACCCATTTTTGCTTATACGAGGTCTTTTTTTTTTATTTTTCTACTTTTTTACTTCTATCTCGAGCCCTTAATTCTAGTATGTCCATACTAAGTCCTCGTGGTTATTCACATCCGGGACCCACGTTCCCGACTCAAAAGTTCGTCTATCACGACAAAGACTACCCGGAAGTCTCACCATAATGAACTATAAAAGAATAGAATGTGGTGTTATAAATGGGTGCAATCATACCAGCACTAATGCACCGAATCTCATCAGAACTCCGAAGCTAAGCATGCTTGGGCAAGAGTAGTACTAGGATGGGTGACCCCGTAGGAAGTCCACGTGTTGCACCCCTTTTTGCTTCTACGAGGTCGCTATTTTTTTGTTTTTCTATTTTTTTACTTCTATCTCAAGCCCTAAATAATTTTTCTTGAATTTATATCTGTCCATACAATGTCCTTGTGGTTATTCACATCCGGGGCCCATGTTCCCAACTCAAAAATGTGTCTATCACGACAAGGATCACTCGGAAGTCTCACCGCATTGAACTAAAGAGAATATAATGAGGTGTTACAAATGGGTGCCATCATACCAGCACTAATGCGTCGGATCCCATTAGAACTCCAAAGTTAAGCGTGCTTGGGCGAGAGTAGTATAAGGATGGGTGATCCCCTGGGAAGTCCTTGTGTTGCACCCCTTTTTACTTATACGAGGTCTCTATTTTTTTGTTTTCTACTTTTTTACTTCTATCTCGAGCCCTTAATAATATATTTCGAATACCGATCTATCCATACTAAGTCCTCGTGGTTATTCACATCCGGGACCCATGTTCCCGACTCAAAAGTGCGTCTATCACGACAAAGACTACCCGGAAGTCTCACCGTATTGAACGATAAAAGAATAGAATGTGGTGTTATAAATGGGTGCGATCATACGAGCACTAATGCACCAGATCCCATCGTAACTCCGGTTAAGCATGCTTGGGCGAGAGTAGTACTAGGATGGGTGACCCCTGGGAAGTCCTCGTGTTGCACCCTTTTTGCTTCTACGAGGTCTCTATTTTCTTATTTTTCTACTTTTTACTTCTATCTCGAGCCATTAATAATTTTTCTCGAATTCCGATATGTCCATACTAAGTCCTCGTGGTTATTCACATCCGGGACCCACGTTCCCGACTCAAAAGTGCATCTATCACGACAAAGACTACCCTAAGTCTCACCATACCGAACTATAAAAGAATAGAATGTGGTGTTATAAATGGGTGCGATCATACCAAAGACTAATGCACCGGATCCCATCGTAACTCCGGCTAAGCGTGCTTGGGCGAGAGTAGTACTAGGATGGGTGACCCCCTAAGTCCTCGTGTTGCACCCCTTTTTTGCTTCTATGTGGTCTCTATATTTTTGTTTTTCTACTTTTTCTCTTCTATCTCGAGCCCTTAATAATTTTTCTTGAATTCCGATCTATCCATACTAAGTCCTCGTGTTTATTCACATCTGGGGCCCACGTTCCCGACTCAAAAATGCGTCTATCTCGACAAGGATCACTCGAAAGTCTCACCGCATTTAACTAAAGAGAATATAATGAGGTGTTACAAATGGGTGCCATCATACCAGCACTAATGCATCGGATCCCATTAGAACTCCGAAGTTAAGCGTGCTTGGGCGAGAGTAGTACTAGGATGGGTGATCCCCTGGGAAGTCCTCGTATTGCACCCATTTTTGCTTCTACGAGGTCTCTATTTTTTTGTTTTTCTACTTTTTTACTTCTATCTCGAGCCCTTAATAATTATTCTCGAATTCCGATATATCCATACTAAGTCCTCGTGGTTATTCACATCCGGAACCCACGTTACCGACTCAAAAGTGCGTCTATCATGACAAAAATTACCCAGAAGCCTCACCGTATTGAACTATAAAAGAATAGAATGTGGTGTTATAAATGGGTGCGATCATACGAGCACTAATGCACTGGATCCCATCAGAACTCCGAAGCTAAGCGTGCTTGGGCGAGAGTAGTACTAGGATGGGTGACCCCCTGGGAAGTCCTCGTGTTGCACCCCTCTTTGCTTCTACGAGGTCTCTATTTTCTTATTTTTCTACTTTTTTACTTCTATCTCGAGCCCTTAATAATTTTTCTCGAATTCTGATATGTCCATACTAAGTCATCGTGGTTATTCACACCAAGGACCCATGTTCCTGACTCAAAAGTGCATCTATCATGACAAAGACTACCCGAAAGTCTCACCATACTGAACTATAAAAGAATAGAATGTGGTTTTATAAATGGGTGCGATCATACCAGCACTAATGCACCAAATCCCATCAGAACTCCGAAGCTAAGCGTGCTTGGGAGAGAGTAGTACTAGGATGGGTGACCCCCTGGGAAGTCCTCGTGTTGCACCCCTTTTTTTCTTCTATGTGGTCTCTATATTTTTGTTTTTCTACTTTTTCACTTCTATCTCAAGCCCTTAATAATTTTTCTTGAATTCGATCTATCATACTAAGTCCTCGTGGTTATTCACATCCGGACCCACATTCCCAACTCAAAATGCGTCACTCACGACAAAGACTACCCTAAGTCTCACCGTAATGAGCTATAAAAGAAGATAATGTGGTGCTATAAATGGGTGCGATCATACCAGCACTAATGCACCGGATCCCATCGAACTCCGAAGCTAAGCGTGCTTGGGCGAGTAGTACTAGGATGGGTGACCCCTAGGTAGTCCTCGTGTTGCACCTTTTTGCTTCTACGAGGTCTCTATTTTTTGTTTTTCTATTTTTTTACTTCTATCTCAAGCCCTTAATAATTTTTCTTGAATTTATATCCGTCTATACTATGTCCTCGTGGTTATTCACATCCGGCCCACATTCCCAACTCAAAATGCGTCTATCACGACAAGGATCACTCGGAAGTCTCACCGCATTGAACTAAAGAGAATATAATGAGGTGTTACAAATGGGTGCCATCATACCAAAGACTAACGCATCGGATCCCATTAGAACTCCGGTTAAGCGTGCTTGGGCGAGAGTAGTACAAGGATGGGTGATCCTGGGAAGTCCTTGTGTTGCACCCCTTTTTGCTTCTACGAGGTCTCTATTTTTGTTTTCTACTTTTTACTTCTATCTCGAGCCCTTAATAATTTGTTTAGAATTCCGATCTATCCATACTAAGTCCTCGTGGTTATTCACATCCGGGACCCATGTTCCCGACTCAAAAGTGCGTCTATCACGACAAAGACTACCCGGAAGTCTCACCGTATTGAACTATAAAAGAATAGAATGTGGTGTTATAAATGGGTGCGATCATACGAGCACTAATGCACCAGATCCCATCAGAACGCGGAAGTTAAGCATGCTTGGGCGAGAGTAGTACTAGGATGGGTGACTGGGAAGTCCTCGTGTTGCACCCCTTTTTGCTTCTACGAGGTCTCTATTTTCTTATTTTTCTACTTTTTTACTTCTATCTCGAGCCCTTAATAATTTTCCTCGAATTCCGATATGTCCATACTAAGTCCTAGTGGTTATTCACATCCGGGACCGACGTTCCCGACTCAAAAGTGCATCTATCACGACAAAGACTACCCGGAAGTCTCACCATACTGAACTATAAAAGAATAGAATGTGGTGTTATAAATGGGTGCGATCATACCAGCACTAATGTACCGGATCCCATCAGAACTCCGAAGCTAAGCGTGCTTGGGCGAGAGTAGTACTAGGATGGGTGACCCCCTAGGAAGTCCTCGTATTGCACCCCTTTTTTGCTTCTATGTGGTCTCTATATTTTTGTTTTTCTACTTTTTCTCTTCTATCTCAAGCCCTTAATAATTTTTCTTGAATTCCGATCTATCCATACTAAGTCCTCGTGTTTATTCACATCTGGGGCCCACGTTCCCGACTCAAAAATGAATCTATCATGACAAGGATCACTCGAAAGTCTCACCGCATTGAACTAAAGAGAATATAATGAGGTGTTACAAATGGGTGCCATCATACCAGCACTAATGCATCGGATCCCATTAGAACTCCGAAGTTAAGCGTGCTTGGGCGAGAGTAGTACTAGGATCCCATTAGAACTCCGGTTAAGCGTGCTTGGGCGAGAGTAGTACTAGGATGGGTGATCCTCGGGAAGTCCTCGTGTTGCACCCCTTTTTGCTTCTACGAGGTCTATATTTTTTGTTTTTCTACTTTTTTACTTCTATCTCGAGCCCTTAATAATTATTCTCGAATTCCGATATATCCATACTAAGTCCTTGTGGTTATTCACATCCGGACCCACGTTCCCGACTCAAAAGTGCGTCTATCATGACAAAAACTACCCGAAAGTCTCATCTTATTGAACTATAAAAGAATAGAATATGGTGTTATAAATGGGTGCGATCATACGAGCACTAATGCACCGGATCCCATCGAACTCCGGCTAAGCGTGTTTGGGCGATAGTAGTACTAGGATGGGTGACCTGGGAAGTCCTCGTGTTGCACCCCTTTTTGCTTCTACGAGGTCTCTATTTTCTTATTTTTCTACTTTTTTACTTCTATCTCGAGCCCTTAATCATTTTTCTCGAATTCTGATATGTCCATACTAAGTCATCGTGGTTATTCACATCCGGGACCCACATTTCTGACTCAAAAGTGCATCTATCACGACAAAGACTACCCGGAAGTCTCACCATACTGAACTATAAAAGAATAGAATGTGGTTTTATAAATGGGTGCGATCATACCAGCACTAATGCACCGGATCCCATCGAACTCCGAAGCTAAGCGTGCTTGGGCGAGATTAGTACTAGGATGGGTGACCCCCTGGGAAGTCCTCGTGTTCCACCCCTTTTTGCTTCTACGAGGTCTCTATTTTATTGTTTTTCTATTTTTTTACTTCTATCTCAAGCCCTTAATAATTTTTCTTGAATTTATATCTGTCTATACTATGTCCTCGTGGTTATTCACATCCGGGGCCCACATTCCCAACTCAAAAATGCGTCTATCACGACAAGGATCACTCGGAAGTCTCACCGCATTGAACTAAAGAGAATATAATGTGGTGTTACAAATGGGTGCCATCATACCAGCACTAACGCATCGGATCCCATTAGAACTCCGGGTTAAGCGTGCTTGGGCGAGAGTAGTACAAGGATGGGTGATCCCCTGGGAAGTCCTTGTGTTGCACCCCTTTTTGCTTCTACGAGGTCTCTATTTTTTTGTTTTCTACTTTTTTACTTCTATCTCGAGCCCTTAATAATTTGTTTAGAATTCGATCTATCCATACTAAGTCCTCGTGGTTATTCACATCCGGACCCATGTTCCCGACTCAAAAGTGCGTCTATCACGACAAAGACTACCCGGAAGTCTCACCGTATTGAACTATAAAAGAATAGAATGTGGTGTTATAAATGGGTGCGATCATACGAGCACTAATGCACCAGATCCCATCAGAACTCGGAAGTTAAGCATGCTTGGGCGAGAGTAGTACTAGGATGGGTGACCCCCTGGGAAGTCCTCGTGTTGCACCCCTTTTTGCTTCTACGAGGTCTCTATTTTCTTATTTTTCTACTTTTTTACTTCTATCTCGAGCCCTTAATAATTTTCCTCGAATTCCGATATGTCCATACTAAGTCCTAGTGGTTATTCACATCCGGGACCGACGTTCCCGACTCAAAAGTGCATCTATCACGACAAAGACTACCCTAAGTCTCACCATACCGAACTATAAAAGAATAGAATGTGGTGTTATAAATGGGTGCGATCATACCAAGACTAATGTACCGGATCCCATCGTAACTCGAAGCTAAGCGTGCTTGGGCGAGAGTAGTACTAGGATGGGTGACCCCCTAGGAAGTCCTCGTATTGCACCCCTTTTTTGCTTCTATGTGGTCTCTATATTTTTGTTTTTCTACTTTTTCTCTTCTATCTCAAGCCCTTAATAATTTTTCTTGAATTCCGATCTATCCATACTAAGTCCTCGTGTTTATTCACATCTGGGGCCCACGTTCCCGACTCAAAAATGAATCTATCATGACAAGGATCACTCGAAAGTCTCACCGCATTGAACTAAAGAGAATATAATGAGGTGTTACAAATGGGTGCCATCATACCAGCACTAATGCATCGGATCCCATTAGAACTCCGAAGTTAAGCGTGCTTGGGCGAGAGTAGTACTAGGATGGGTGATCCCCTGGGAAGTCCTCGTGTTGCATCCCTTTTTGCTTCTACGAGGTCTATATTTTTTTGTTTTTCTACTTTTTTACTTCTATCTCGAGCCCTTAATAATTATTCTCGAATTCCGATATATCCATACTAAGTCCTTGTGGTTATTCACATCCGGGACCCACGTTCCCGACTCAAAAGTGCGTCTATCATGACAAAAACTACCCGAAAGTCTCATCGTATTGAACTATAAAAGAATAGAATATGGTGTTATAAATGGGTGCGATCATACGAGCACTAATGCACCGGATCCCATCAGAACTCCGAAGCTAAGCGTGTTTGGGCGAGAGTAGTACTAGGATGGGTGACCCCCTGGGAAGTCCTCGTGTTGCACCCCTTTTTGCTTCTACGAGGTCTCTAATTTCTTATTTTTCTACTTTTTTACTTCTATCTCGAGCCCTTAATCATTTTTCTCGAATTCTGATATGTCCATACTAAGTCATCGTGGTTATTCACATCCGGGACCCACATTTCTGACTCAAAAGTGCATCTATCACGACAAAGACTACCCGGAAGTCTCACCATACCGAACTATAAAAGAATAGAATGTGGTTTTATAAATGGGTGCGATCATACCAAAGACTAATGCACCGGATCCCATCGAACTCCGGCTAAGCGTGCTTGGGCGAGATTAGTACTAGGATGGGTGACCCCCTGGGAAGTCCTCGTGTTGCACCCCTTTTTTGCTTCTATGTGGTCTCTATATTTTTGTTTTTCTACTTTTTCACTTCTATCTCAAGCCCTTAATAATTTTTCTTGAATTCCGATCTATCCATACTAAGTCCTCGTGGTTATTCACATCCGGGACCCACATTCCCAACTAAAAAATGCGTCACTCACGACAAAGACTACCCTAAGTCTTACCATACCGAGCTATAAAAGAATATAATGTGGTGTTATAAATGGGTGCGATCATACCAAAGCACTAATGCACCGGATCCCATCGCATCAAGCTAAGCATCCTTGGGCGAGAGTAGTACTAGGATGGGTGACCCTTGGAAAGTCCTCGTGTTGCACCCCTTTTTGCTTCTACGAGGTCTCTAATTTTTTGTTTTTCTACTATTTTACTTCTATCGCGATCCCTTAATAATTTTTCTTGAATTCCAATCTGTCCATACTAAGTCCTCATGGTTATTCACATTCTGGGCCTACGTTCCTGACTCAAAAATGCATCTATCACGACAAGGATCACTCGGAAGTCTCACCACATTGAACTAATGAGAATAGAATGAGGTGTTACAAATGAGTGCGATCATACCAGCACTAATGCATCGGATCCCATTAGAACTCCGACGTTAAGCGTGCTTGGGCGTGAGTAGTAGTAGGATTGGTGATCCCCTGGGAAGTCCTCGTGTTGCACTCCTTTTTGATTCTACGAGGTCTCTATTTTTTGTTTTTTTACTTTTTTACTTCTATCTCGAGCGCTTAATAATTTTTCTCGAATTCCGATATGTGCATACTAAGTCCTCGTGGTTATTCACATCCGGGACCCACGTTCCCGACTCAAAAGTACATCTATCACGACAAAGACTACCCAGAAGTCTCACCATACTGAACTATAATAGAATAGAATGTGGTGTTATAAATGGGTGCGATCATACCAGCACTAATGTACCGGATCCCATCAGAACTCCGAAGCTAAGCGTGCTTGGGCGAGAGTAGTACTAGGATGGGTGACCCCCTAGGAACTCCTCGTGTTGCACCCCTTTTTTGCTTCTATGTGGTCTCTATATTTTTGTTTTTCTACTTTTTCACTTCTATCTCAAGCCCTTAATAATTTTTCTTGAATTCCGATCTATCCATACTAAGTCCTCCTGGTTATTCACATCCGGGACCCACATTCCCAACTCAAAAATGCGTCACTCACGACAAAGACTACCCGGAAGTCTTACCATACTGAGCTATAAAAGAATATAATGTGGTGTTATAAATGGGTGCGATCATACCAGCACTAATGCACCGGATCCCATCGCATTCAAGCTAAGCGTCCTTGGGCGAGAGTAGTACTAGGATGGGTGACCCTTGGAAAGTCCTCGTGTTGCACCCCTTTTTGCTTCTACGAGGTCTCTAATTTTTTGTTTTTCTACTTTTTTACTTCTATCGCGATCCCTTAATAATTTTTCTTGAATTCCAATCTGTCCATACTAAGTCCTCATGGTTATTCACATTCTGGGCCTACGTTCCTGACTCAAAAATGCATCTATCACGACAAGGATCACTCGGAAGTCTCACCACATTGAACTAAAGAGAATAGAATGAGGTGTTACAAATGAGTGCGATCATACCAGCACTAATGCATCGGATCCCATTACAACTCCGAAGTTAAGCGTGCTTGGGCGAGAGTAGTACTAGGATTAGTGATCCACTGGGAAGTCCTTGTGTTGCACCCCTTTTTTCTTCTACGAGGTCTCTATTTTTTTGTTTTTCTACTTTTTTACTAATATCTCGAGCCCTTAATAATTTTTCTCAAATTCCGATATGTCCATACTAAGTCCTCATGGTTATTCACATCCGGGACCCATTTTCCCGACTCAATAGTGCGTCCATCATGACAAAGACTACCCGAAAGTCTCACCGTGTTGAACTATAAATGAATAGAATGCGGTGTTATAAATAGGTGCGATCATAAGAGCACTAATGCACCGGATCCCATCAGAACTCCGAAGCTAAGCGTGCTTGGGCGAGAGCAGTACTAGGATGGGTGACCCCCTAGGAAGTCGTCGTGTTGCACCCCTTTTTGCTTCTACGAGGTCTCTATTTTTTATTTTTCTACTTTTTACTTCTATCTCGAGACCTTAATAATTTCTCGAATCCGATATGTCCATACTAAGTACTCGTGGTTATTCACATCCGGGACCCATGTTCCCGACTCAAAAATGCGTCTATCACGACAAATACTACCCGGAAGTCTCACTGTGTTGAACTATAAAAGAATAGAATACAGTGTTAAAAATGAGTGCGATCATACCAGCAATAGTGCACCGGATCCCATCAGAACCCGAAGCTATGCGTGCTTGGGCGAGAGTAGTACTAGGATAGGTGACCCCGTGGGAAGTCCTCGTGTTGCACACTTTTTTGCTTCTACGAGGTCTTTTTTTTTGTTTTTCTACTTTTTTACTTCTATCTCGAGCCCTTAATTATAGTATGTCCATACTAAGTCCTCGTGGTTATTCACGTCTGGGACCCACGTTCCCGACTCAAAAGTGCGTCTATCATGACAATGACTACCCGGAAGTCTCACCTTAATGAACTATAAAATAATAGAATGTGGTGTTATAAATGGGTGCGATCATACCAAAGACTAATGCACCGGATCTCATCGAACTCAGAAGCTAAGCGTGCTTGGGCGAGAGTAGTACTAGGATGGGTGACCCCCTAGGAAGTCCTCGTGTTGAACCCCTTTTTGCTTCTACGAGGTCTCTATTTTTTTGTTTTTCTATTTTTTTACTTCTATCTCAAGCCCTAAATAATTTTTCTTGAATTTATATCTGTCCATACAATGTCCTTGTGGTTATTCACATCCGGGGCCCATGTTTCCAACTCAAAAATGCATCTATCACGACAAGGATCACTCGGAAGTCTCACCGCATTGAACTAAAGAGAATATAAAGAGGTGTTATAATTGGGTGCCATCACACCAAAGACTAATGCATCGGCTCCCACCAGAACTCCCACGTTAAGCCCGCTTGGGAGCGAGTAGTACTAGGATGGGTGATCCCCTAGGAAGTCCTCGTGTTGCACCCCTTTTTACTTCTACGAGGTCTCTATTTTTTTATTTTATATTTTTACTTCTATCTCGAGCCCTTAATAATTTTTTTCAAATTCGATATATACATACTAAGTCCTCGTGGTTATTGACATCCGGACCCACGTTCCCGACTCAAAAGTGCGTCTATCACAACAAAGACTACCCTAAGTCTTACCTTATTGAACTATAAAAGAATAGAATGCGGTGTTATAAATGGGTGCGATCATACGAGCGCTAATGCACCGCATCACCTCATAACTACGAATCTTAGCTAGTTTGGGCTAGAGTAGTACTAGGATGGGTGACCCCCTGGGAAGTCCTCGTGTTGCACCCCTTTTTGCTTCTACGAGGTCTCTATTTTCTTATTTTTCTACTTTTTTACTTCTATATCGAGCCCTTAATAATTCTTCTCGAATTCCAATATGTCCATACTAAGTCCTCGTGGTTATTCACATCCGACCAACGTTCCCGACTCAAAAGTACATCGATCACGACAAAGGCTACCCAAAGTCTCACCATACCGAACTATAAAAGAATAGAATGGGGTGTTATAAATGGGTGCAATCATACCAAAGACTAATGCACCGGATCCCATCAACTCCGGTTAAGCGTGCTTGACGAGAGTAGTACTAGGATGGGTGACCCCCTAGGAAGTCGCCGTGTTGCACCCTTTTTGCTTCTACGAGGTCTCTATTTTTTTATTTTTCTACTTTTTTACTTCTATCTCGAGACCTTAATAATTTCTCGAATTCCGATATGTCCATACTAAGTACTCGTGGTTATTCACATCCGGACCCATGTTCCCGACTCAAAAATGCGTCTATCACGACAAATACTACCGGAAGTCTCACCGTGTTGAACTATAAAAGAATAGAATACGGTGTTAAAAATGAGTGCTATCATACCAAAGAATAGTGCACCGGATCCCATCGTAACCCGAAGCTATGCGTGCTTGGGCGAGAGTAGTACTAGGATAGGTGACCCTGGGAAGTCCTCGTGTTGCACACTTTTTTGCTTCTACGAGGTCTTTTTTTTTTTCTACTTTTACTTCTATCTCGAGCCCTTAATTATAGTATGTCCATACTAAGTCCTCGTGGTTATTCACGCCTGGGACCCACGCTCCCGACTCAAAAGTGCGTCTATCATGACAAAGACTACCCTAAGTCTCACCATAATGAACTATAAAATAATAGAATGTGGTGTTATAAATGGGTGCGATCATACCAAAGCACTAATGCACCGGATCTCATCGTAACTCGAAGCTAAGCGTGCTTGGGCGAGAGTAGTACTAGGATGGGTGACTTCTAGGAAGTACTCGTGTTGCACCCCTTTTTGCTTCTACGAGGTCTCTATTTTTTTGTTTTTCTATTTTTTTACTTCTATCTCAAGCCCTAAATAATTTTTCTTGAATTTATATCTGTCCATACAATGTCCTTGTGGTTATTCACATCCGGCCCATGTTTCCAACTCAAAATGCATCTATCACGACAAGGATCACTCGGAAGTCTCACCGCATTGAACTAAAGAGAATATAAAGAGGTGTTACAATTGGGTGCCATCACACCAGCACTAATGCATCGGATCCCATTAGAACTCCCAAGTTAAGCCTGCTTGGGTGAGAGTAGTACTAGGATGGGTGATCCCCTAGGAAGTCCTCGTGTTGCACCCCTTTTTACTTCTACGAGGTCTCTATTTTTTTGTTTTCTATTTTTTTACTTCTATCTCGAGCCCTTAATAATTTTTTTTCAAATTCCGATATATACATACTAAGTCCTCGTGGTTATTGACATCCGGGACCAAAGTTCACGAGTCAAAAGTGCGTCTATAAAAACAAATACTACCCTGAATTCTTACATTATTGAACTATAAAAGAATAGAATGCGGTGTTATAAATTGGTGCGATCATACGATCGCTAATGCACCGCATCCCATCAGAACTAAGAAGCTAAGAGTGATTGGTCGAGAGTAGTACTCGGATGGGTGACCCCCTGGGAAGTCCTCGTGTTGCACCCCTTTTTGCTTCTACGAGGTCTCTATTTTCTTATTTTTATACTTTTACTTCTATCTCGAGCCCTTAATAATTCTTCTCGAATTCCAATATGTCCATACTAAGTCCTCGTGGTTATTCACATCCGGACCAACGTTCCCGACTCAAAAGTACATCGATCACGACAAAGGCTACCCGAAAGTCTCACCATACTGAACTATAAAAGAATAGAATGGGGTGTTATAAATGGGTGCAATCATACCAAAGACTAATGCACCGGATCCCATCAACTCCGGCTAAGCGTGCTTGGACGAGAGTAGTACTAGATGGGTGACCCCTAGAAGTCGTCGTGTTGCACCCCTTTTTGCTTCTACGAGGTATCTATTTTTTTATTTTTCTACTTTTTTACTTCTATCTCGAGACCTTAATAATTTCTCGAATTCCGATATGTCCATACTAAGTACTCGTGGTTATTCACATCCGGGACCCATGTTCCCGACTCAAAAATGCGTCTATCACGACAAATACTACCCGGAAGTCTCACTGTGTTGAACTATAAAAGAATAGAATACGGTGTTAAAAATGAGTGCGATCATACCAGCAATAGTGCACCGGATCCCATCAGAACCCGAAGCTAAGCGTGCTTGGGCGAGAGTAGTACTAGGATAGGTGACCCCGTGGGAAGTCCTCGTGTTGCACACTTTTTTGCTTCTACGAGGTCTTTTTTTTTGTTTTTCTACTTTTTTACTTCTATCTCGAGCCCTTAATTATAGTATGTCCATACTAAGTCCTCGTGGTTATTCACGTCTGGGACCCACGTTCCCGACTCAAAAGTGCGTCTATCATGACAAAGACTACCCGGAAGTCTCACCATAATGAACTATAAAATAATAGAATGTGGTGTTATAAATGGGTGCGATCATACCAAAGACTAATGCACCGGAGCTCATCGAACTCGTGGTTAAGCGTGCTTGGGCGAGAGTAGTACTAGGATGGGTGACCCCCTAGGAAGTACTCGTGTTGCACCCCTTTTTGCTTCTACGAGGTCTCTATTTTTTTGTTTTTCTATTTTTTTACTTCTATCTCAAGCCCTAAATAATTTTTCTTGAATTTATATCTGTCCATACAATGTCCTTGTGGTTATTCACATCCGGGGCCCATGTTTCCAACTCAAAAATGCATCTATCACGACAAGGATCACTCGGAAGTCTCACCGCATTGAACTAAAGAGAATATAAAGAGGTGTTATAATTGGGTGCCATCACACCAGCACTAATACATCGGATCCCATTAGAACTCCCAAGTTAAGCCTGCTTGGGTGAGAGTAGTACTAGGATGGGTGATCCCCTAGGAAGTCCTCGTGTTGCACCCCTTTTTGCTTCTACGAGGTCTCTATTTTTTTGTTTTCTATTTTTTTACTTCTATCTCGAGCCCTTAATAATTTTTTTTCAAATTCCGATATATACATACTAAGTCCTCGTGGTTATTGACATCCGGGACCCACGTTCCCGACTCAAAAGTGCGTCTATCACAACAAAGACTACCCGGAAGTCTTACCTTATTGAACTATAAAAGAATAGAATGCGGTGTTATAAATGGGTGCGATCATACGAGCGCTAATGCACCGCATCCCATCAGAACTACGAAGCTAAGCGTGTTTGGGCGAGAGTAGTACTCGGATGGGTGACCCCCTGGGAAGTCCTCGTGTTGCACCCCTTTTTGCTTCTACGAGGTCTCTATTTTCTTATTTTTCTACTTTTTTACTTCTATCTCGAGCCCTTAATAATTCTTCTCGAATTCCAATATGTCCATACTAAGTCCTCGTGGTTATTCACATCCGGGACCCACGTTCCCGACTCAAAAGTACATCGATCACGACAAAGGCTACCCGAAAGTCTCACCATACTGAACTATAAAAGAATAGAATGGGGTGTTATAAATGGGTGCAATCATACCAGCACTAATGCACCGGATCCCATCAGAACTCCGAAGCTAAGCGTGCTTGGACGAGAGTAGTACTAGATGGGTGACCCCTAGGAAGTCGTCGTGTTGCACCCCTTTTTGCTTCTACGAGGTCTCTATTTTTTTATTTTTCTACTTTTTTACTTCTATCTCGAGACCTTAATAATTTCTCGAATTCCGATATGTCCATACTAAGTACTCGTGGTTATTCACATCCGGGACCCATGTTCCCGACTCAAAAATGCGTCTATCACGACAAATACTACCCGGAAGTCTCACTGTGTTGAACTATAAAAGAATAGAATACGGTGTTAAAAATGAGTGCTATCATACGAGCACTAATGCACCGGATCCCATCAGAACTCCGAAGCTAAGCGTGCTTGGGCGAGAGCAGTACTAGGATGGGTGACCCCCTAGGAAGTCGTCGTGTTGCACCCTTTTTTGCTTCTACGAGGTCTCTATTTTTTTATTTTTCTACTTTTTTACTTCTATCTCGAGCCCTTAATAATTTCTCGACTCCGATATGTCCATACTAAGTACTCGTGGTTATTCACATCCGGACCCATGTTCCCGACTCAAAATGCGTCTATCATGACAAATAATACCTGAATGTCTCACCGTGTTGAACTATAAAATAATAGAATGCGGTGTTAAAATTGGGTGCGATCATACCAAAGACTAGTGCACCGGATCCCATCAAAACCCGAAGCTAAGCGTGCTTGGGCGAGTAGTACTCGGATGGGTGACCTGTGGGAAGTCCTCGTGTTGCACCCATTTTTGCTTATACGAGGTCTTTTTTTATTTTTCTACTTTTTACTTCTATCTCGAGCCCTTAATTATAGTATGTCCATACTAAGTCCTCGTCGTTATTCACATCCGGACCCACGTTCCCGACTCAAAGTGCGTCTATCACGACAAACACTACCCTAAGTCTCACCATAATGAACTATAAAAGAATAGAATGTGGTGTTATAAATGGATGCGATCATACCAAAGACTAATGCACCGGATCCCATCGAACTCCGAAGCTAAGCATGCTTGGGCGAGAGTAGTACTAGGATGGGTGACCCGTAGGAAGTCCACGTGTTGCACCCTTTTTGCTTCTACGAGGTCTCTATTTTTGTTTTTCTATTTTTTTACTTTTATCTCAAGCCCTAAATAATTTTTCTTGAATTTATATCTGTCCATACAATGTCCTTGTGGTTATTCACATCCGGGCCCATGTTCCCAATTCAAAAATGCGTCTATCACGACAACGATCACTCGGAAGTCTCACCGCATTGAACTAAAGAGAATATAATGAGGTGTTACAAATGGGTGCCATCATACCGGACTAATGCGTCGGATCCCATTAGAACTCCAAAGTTAAGCGTGCTTGGGCGAGAGTAGTATAAGGATGGGTGATCCTGGGAAGTCCTCGTGTTGCACCCCTTTTTACTTCTACGAGGTCTCTATTTTTTTGTTTTCTACTTTTTACTTCTATCTCGAGCCCTTAATAATTTTTTGAATCCGATCTATCCATACTAAGTCCTCGTGGTTATTCACATTCGGGACCCATGTTCCCGACTCAAAGTGCGTCTATCAATGACAAAGACTACCCGGAAGTCTCACCGTATTGAACTATAAAAGAATAGAATGTGGTGTTATAAATGGGTGCGATCATACGAGCACTAATGCACCAGATCCATCAGAACTCCGAAGTTAAGCATGCTTGGGCGAGAGTAGTACTAGGATGGGTGACCCCCTGGGAAGTCCTCGTGTTGCACCCCTTTTTGCTTCTACGAGGTCTCTATTTTCTTATTTTTCTACTTTTTTACTTCTATCTCGAGCCCTTAATAATTTTTCTCGAATTCCGATATGTCCATACTAAGTCCTCGTGGTTATTCACATCTGGGACCCACGTTCCCGACTCAAATGTGCATCTATCACGACAAAGACTACCTGGAAGTCTCACCATACTGAACTATAAAAGAATAGAATGTGGTGTTATAAATGGGTGCGATCATACCAGCACTAATGCACCGGATCCCATCAGAACTCCAAAGCTAAGCGTGCTTGGGCGAGAGTAGGACTAGGATGGGTGAACCCCTCGAAAGTCCTCGTGTTGCACCCCTTTTTGCTTCTATGTGGTCTCTATATTTTTGTTTTTCTACTTTTTCTCTTCTATCTCAAGCCCTTAATAATTTTTCTTGAATTCCGATCTATCCATACTAAGTCCTCGTGTTAATTCACATCTGGGCCCACGTTCCCGACTCAAAAATCGTCTATCACGACAAGGATCACTCGAAAGTCTCACGCATTGAACTAAAGAGAATATAATGAGGTGTTACAAATGGGTGCCATCATACCAGCACTAATGCATCGGATCCCATTAGAACTCCGAAGTTAAGCGTGCTTGGGCGAGAGTAGTACTAGGATGGGTGATCCTGAAGTCCTCGTATTACACCTTTTTGCTTCTACGAGGTCTCTATTTTTTTGTTTTTCTACTTTTTTACTTCTATCTCGAGCCCTTAATAATTATTCTCAATTCCGATATATCCATACTAAGTCCTCGTGGTTATTCACATCCGAACCCACGTTACCGACTCCAAAGTCGTCTATCATGACAAAAACTACCCGAAGCCTCACCGTATTGAACTATAAAAGAATAGAATGTGGTGTTATAAATGGGTGCGATCATACGAGCACTAATGCACTGGATCCCATCGTAACTCCGAAGCTAAGCGTGCTTGGGCGAGAGTAGTACTAGAATGGGTGACCTGGGAAGTCCTCGTGTTGCACCCCTTTTTGCTTCTACGAGGTCCCTATTTTCTTATTTTTCTACTTTTACTTCTATCTCGAGCCCTTAATAATTTTTCTCGAATCGATATGTCCATACTAAGTCATCGTGGTTATTCACACCAGGGACCCACGTTCTGACTCAAAAGTGCATCTATCATGACAAAGACTACAGGAAGTCTCACCATCTTGAACTATAAAAGAATAGAATGTGGTTTTATAAATGGGTGCGATCATACCGGCACTAATGCAGGATCCCATCGAACTCGAAGTTAAGCGTGCTTGGCGAGAGTAGTACTAGGATGGGTGACCTGGGAAGTCCTCGTGTTGCAGCCCTTTTTTGCTTCTATGTGGTCTCTATAGTGTTGTTTTTCTACTTTTTCACTTCTATCTCAAGCCCTTAATAATTTTTCTTGAATTAGATCTATCATACTAAGTCCTCGTTGTTATTCACATCAGGGACCCACATTCCCAACTCAAAAATGCGTCACTCACGACAAAGACTACCCGGAAGTCTCACGTAATGAGCTATAAAAGAATATAATGTGGTGTTATAAATGGGTGCGATCATACCAGCACTAATGTCTTAGGATCCCATGAACTCGAGCTAAGCGTGCTTGGGCGAGTAGTACTAGGATGGGTGACCTAGGTAGTCCTCGTGTTGCACCCCTTTTTGCTTCTACGAGGTCTCTATTTTTTGTTTTTCTATTTTACTTCTATCTCAAGCCCTTAATATTTTTCTTGAATTTCTATCTTCTATACTATGTCCTCGTGGTTATTCACATCCGGGCCCAGATTCCCAACCCAAAATGCGTCTATCACGACAAGGATCACTCAAGTCTCACCGCATTGAACTAAAGAGAATATAATGAGGTGTTACAAATGGGTGCCATCATACCGGCACTAGCATCGGATCCCATTAGAACTCCGAAGTTAAGCATGCTTCAGGCGAGAGTAGTACAAGGATGGGTGATCCTGAGAAGTCCTTGTGTTGCACCCCTTTTTGCTTCTCTGAGGTCTCTATTTTTTTGTTTTCTACTTTTTACTTCTATCTCGAGCCCTTAATAATTTTTGAATTCCGATCTATCCATACTAAGTCCTCGTGGTTATTCACATCCGGGTCCCATGTTCGACTCAAGTCGTCTATCACGACAAAGACTACGGAAGTCTCACCGTATTGGACTATAAAAGAATAGAATGTGGTGTTATAAATAGGTGCGATCATACGAGCACTAATGCACCACATCCCATGAACTCCGAAGTTAAGCATGCTTGGGCGAGAGTAGTACTAGGATGGGTGACTCCTGGAAAGTCCTCGTGTTGCACCCCTTTTTGCTTCTACGAGGTCTCTATTTTCTGATTTTTCTACTTTTTACTTCTATCTCGAGCCCTTAATAATTTTTCTCGAATTCGATATGTCCATACTAAGTCCTCGTTGTTATTCACATCCAGGACCCACGTTCCCGACTCAAAAGTGCATCTATCACGACAAAGACTACCGGAAGTCTCACCATCTTGAACTATAAAAAGAATAGAATGTGGTGTTATAAATGGGTGCGATCATACAGCACTAATGCAGGATCCCATCGAACTCCGAAGCTAAGCGTGCTTGGGCGAGAGTAGTACTAGGATGGGTGACCTGGGAAGTCCTCGTATTGCACCCCTTTTTTGCTTCTATGTGGTCTCTATATTTTTGTTTTCTACTTTTTCTCTTCTATATCAAGCCCTTAATAATTTTTCTTGAATTCAGATCTATCCATACTAAGTCCTCGTGTTTATTCACATATGGGGCCTACGTTCCCGGCTCAAAAATGCATCTATCACGACAGGATCACTCGAAAGTCTCACCGCATTGAACTAGAGAGAATATAATGAGGTGTTACAAATGGGTGCCATCATGCCGGCATTAATGCTTGGATCCCATTAGAACTCCGAAGTTAAGCGTGCTTAGGCGAGTAGTACTAGGATGGGTGATCACAGGAAGTCCTCGTGTTGCACCCCTTTTTGCTTCTCCGTGGTCTCTATTTTTTGTTTTTCTACTTTTTACTTCTATCTCGAGCCCTTAATAATTATTCGAATTCCGATATATCCATTACTAAGTCCTTGTGGTTATTCACATCCGGGACCCACGTTCCCGACTCAAAGTCGTCTATCATGACAAAAACTACCGGAAGTCTCGTCGTATTGAACTATAAAAGAATAGAATGTGGTGTTATAAATGGAGTGCGATCATACGAGCACTAATGCACCGGATCCCATCGAACTCGAAGCTAAGCGTGCTTGGGCGAGAGTAGTACTAGGATGGGTGACCCCCTGGGAAGTCCTCGTGTTGCACCCCTTGTTGCTTCTACGAGGTCTGTCTTTTCTTATTTTTCTACTTTTTTACTGCTCTCTCGAGCCCTTAATAGTTTCTCTCGAATTGATATGTCCATACTAAGTCATCGTGGTTATTCACATCGGGACCCACGTTCTAACTCAAAAGTGCATCTATCACGACAAAGACTACCGGAAGTCTCACCATACTGAACTATAAAAGAATAGAATGTGGTTTTATAAATGGGTGCGATCATACCAACACTAATGCACGGATCCCATCAAAACTCGAAGCTAAGCGTGCTTGGCGGAAGTAGTACTAGGATAGGTGACCCACAGGAAGTCCTCGTGTTGCACCCCTTTTTGCTTCTATGTGGTCTCTATATTTTGTTTTTCTACTTTTCACTTCTATCTCAAACCACTTAATAATTTTTTCTTGAATTCGATCTATCCATTACTAAGTCCTCGTAGTTATTTCACATCGGGACCCACATTCCCAACTCAAAAATGCGTCACTCACGACAAAGACTACACAGGAAGTCTTACCATGCGACTATAAAAGAATATAATGTGGTGTTATAAATGGAGTGCGATCCTTTTGACACTAATGCGGATCCCATCGGTTACTCGAAGCTAAGCGTCGCTTGGCGAGAGTAGTACTAGGATGGGTGACCCTTGGAAAGTCCTCGTGTTGCACCCCTTTTTGCTTCTACGAGGTCTCTAATTTTGTTTTTCTACTTTTACTTCTATCGCGATCCCTTAATAATTTTTCTTGAATTACGATCTGTCCATACTAAGTCCTCATGGTTATTCACATTACGGGCCCACGTTCACGACTCCAAAAATGCGACTATCGACAAGGATCACTCGGAAGTCTCTCACCACATTGAACTAATGAGAATAGAATGAGGTGTTACAAATTAGTGCGATCATACCGGCACTAATGCATGGATCCCATTAGGCTGCCCGAGGGATTAAGCGTGCTTGGCGAGTGTAGTAGTAGGATTGGTGATCCCATGGGAAGTCTCAGTGTTACACCCCTTTTTGATTCTCACGAGTCTCTATTTTTTGTTTTTTTACTTTTTATTTCTATCTAGAAGCGCTTAATAAATTTTTTCTAAATTCGATATGTCCATTACTAAGTCCTCGTGGTTATTTCACATCGGGACCCGTTCCGACTCAAAAGTCGTCTATCATGACAAAAACTACCGGAAGTCTGCGTCGTATTGAACTATAAAAGAATAGAATGTGGTGTTATTAATGGGTGCGATCATCGAGCACTAATGCCGGATCCCATCGAACTCCGAAGCTAAGCGTGCTTGGGCGAGAAATAGTACTAGGATGGGTGACCCCCTGAGAGAGTTCTCGTGTTGCACCCCTTTTTTTGCTTCTACGAGGTCTCTATTTTCTTATTTTCTACTTTTTACTTCTATCTAAGGCCCTTAATAATTTTTCTCGAATTACAGTATGTCATTACTAGAGTCATCGTGGTTATTCACATCAGGACCCACGTTTCTAACTCAAAGTGCATCTATCACGACAAGACTACTAGGAAGTCTCACCCATGTTTGAACTATAAAGAATAGAATGTGGTTTTATAAATGGAGTGCGATCCTTTCGGCCACTAATGCCGGGATCCCATCGAACTCGAAGCTAAGCGTGCTTGGGCGAGTAGTACTAGGATGGGTGACCCCACTGGAAGTCCTCGTGTTGCACCCCTTTTTGCTTCTATGTGGTCTCTGTATTTTGTTTTCTCTACTTTTCACTTCTATCTCTCAGAAGCCCTTAATAATTTTTTCTTGAATTCCGATCTATCCATTACTAAGTCCTCGTGGTTATTCACATCAGGGACCCACATTCCCAACAACTTTCAAAATGCGTGCTCACGACAAAGACTACCGGAAGTCTTACCATGCTTGAGCTATAAAAGAATATAATGTGGTGTTATAAATGGAGTGCGATCATACCGGCACTAATGCCACTTAGGATCCCATCGATCTTTCCAGAAGCTAAGCGTCCTTGGCGAGTAGTACTAGGATGGGTGACCACTTGCAGAAAGTCTCGTGTTGCACCCCTTTTTGCTTCTCACGAGGTCTCTCACAATTTTTTGTTTTCTACTTTTTACTTCTATCGCGATCCATAATAATTTTTCTTGAATTCGATTCTGTCCAGTACTAAGTCCTCATGGATATTCACATTACGGGCCCCGTTCATTCGACTCAAAAATGCAGCTATCACGACAAGGATCACTTTCGGAAGTCTCACCCACATTGAACTAATGAGAATAGAATGAGGTGTTACAAATGAGTGCGATCATACGACCTTAATACATCGGATCCCATTAGAAGCTGAAGTTAAGCGTGCTTGGCGAGTAGTAGTAAGTTGAGTGATCCACAGAGAAGTCGTGTTGCACCCCTTTTTGATTCTACGAGGTCTCTATTTTTGTTTTTCCTTTTTTATTTCTATCTCGGCGCTTAATAATTTTCTCGTGAATTCCGATATGTCCATACTAAGTCCTACCGTGGTTATTCACATCAGGGACCACGTTCCCAGACTCAAAAGTACATCTATCACGACAAAGACTACCGGAAGTCTCACCCATCATCTTGAACTATAATAGAATAGAATGTGGTGTTATAAATGGGTGCAATCATGCACCGGCTAATGCCAGTAGGATCCATCGGAACTCAGACTAGCGTGCTTGTAGGCGAGGTAGTACTAGGATGGGTGACCCCTGGGAAGTCTCTCGTGTTTGCACCCCTTTTTGCTTCTACATGTGGTCTCATTTTTGTTTTTCTACTTTTTTACTTCTATCTCAAGCCCTTAATAATTTTTACCGGAATTCCGATCATCGTCCATACTATGTCCTACCGTGTTTATTCACATCCGAGGGGCCACGTTCCCGAAACTCAAATATACGTCTATCATAACAAGGATCACTCGGAAGTCTCACCGCATTGAACTAAAGAGAATAGAATGAGGTCTTTAGCCCCTGAGAATGAGTGCGATCATACGGCTTGTAATGCATCGGATCTATTAGAACTCACGAGTTAGCGTGTGCAGGCGAGAGTAGTACTAGGATTGGTGATCCCTTGGGAAGTCCTCGTGTTGCACCCCTTTTTTTTCTTCTACGAGGTCTCTATTTTTTTGTTTTTCTACTTTTACTAATATCTAGAGCCACTTAATAATTTTTCTCAAATTCACATATGTCACATTACTAAGTCCTCATGGTTATTCACATTCCCAGGGGCCCATTCCCGACTCAAAGAAGTCGTCCGTCACGACAAAGACTACCCAAAAGTCTCACACGTGTTGAACTATAAAAAGAATAGAATGCGGTGTTATAAATAGGTGCGATCATATGAGCGCCCAATGTCACCGCTTCGAGATCCCATCGAGAACTCCGAAGCCTAAGCGTGGTTGGGCGAGGCCGATGCTAGGATGGGTGACCCCCTAGGAAGTCGTCGTGTTGCACCCCTTTTTGCTTCATACGAGGTCTCTATTTTTTTATTTTACCTTTTTTTACTTCTATCTAAGGCCCTTAATAATTTCTCGAATCCCGAGTATGTCACATCACCCAAGTACTGTTAGTTATTCCCATCAGGGACCCATGTTCCCAGGAAGCTCAAAAATCACGTCTATCCACGACAAATACTACACGGAAGTCTTGCTGTGTTGAACTATAAAAGAATAGAATACGGTGTTAAAAATGGGTGCGATCATACCGGCACTAGTCACTGCAGGATCCCATCAAAACCGAAGCTAAGCGTGCTTGGGCGAGTAGTACTCGGATGGGTGACCCCACAGGAAGTCCTCGTATTGCACCCCTTTTTGCTTCTACGAGGTCTCTATTTTTGTTTTCTACTTTTTACTTCTATCTACCGGGCCACTTAATTCTGGTATGTCCATACTAAGTCCTGCGTAGTTATTCACATCCGGACCCACTTTCCAGAGCTCAAAGTGCGTCTATCATGACAAAGACTACCCGGAAGTCTCACCGTAATGAACTATAAAAGAATAGAATGTGGTGTTATAAATGGATACGATCATACCAACAACTTCCAAGGCACCGGATCCCATCGAACTCAGAAGCTAAGCGTGCTTGGGCGAGTAGTACTAGGATGGGTGACCCCCTTGGAAGTCCTCTGTTGCACCCGCCTTTTTAGCTCTCTACGAGGTCTCTATTTTTTTGTCTTTCTATTTTTTTACTTCTATCTCAAGCCCTTAATAATTTTTCTTGAAAATCTATGCATCCCAATACAAGTCCTCGTGGTTATTCACATCAAGGGGCCACGTTCCCAACTCAAAATCGTCTCTCATGACAAGGATCACTCGGAAGTCTCACCGTGTTGAACTATAAAAAGAATGAGAATCTGCGGTGTTATAAATAGGTGCGATCATACGAGCACTAATGCACTAGATCCCATCGAACTCCTGAAGCTAAGCGTGCTTGGCGAGCAAGAGTAGCACTAGGATGGGTGACCCCCTAGGAAGTCCTCGTGTTGCACCTTTTTGCTTCTCGAGGTCTCTTTTTTTTTTTGTTTTTCTACTTTTACTTCTATCTCGAGCCCTTGAATTCCAATATGTCCATACTAAGTCCTCGTGGTTATTCACATCCGGGACCCACGTTCACGACTCAAAGTTCATCTATCACGACAAAGACTACCCGGAAGTCTCACGTAAAAAAGAACTATAAAAGAATAGAATGTGGTGTTATAAATGGATGCGATCATACCGGCCTTGCCTTGCTGCCGGATCCCCATCGAACTCTGGAGCTAAGCGTGCTTGGGCGAGAGTAGTACTAGGATGGGTGACCTGAGAAGTCCTGCAAGTGTTGCACCACTGCTTTTGCTTCTCACGAGGTCTCTATTTTTATTTTTAATGCTTTTTACTTCTATCTCGAAATACTTAATAATTTCTCGAATCCCGATATATCCATACTAAGTACTCGTGGTTATTCCCATCCAGGACCCATGTTCCCGACTCAAAAATACGTCTATCACGACAAATACTACCGGAAGTCTTGCTTTGTGTTGAACTATAAAAAGAATAGAATACGGTGTTAAAAATGGGTGCGATCATACCGGCACTAGTGCTGGATCCCATCAAAACCCGAAGCTAAGCGTGCTTGGCGAGTAGTACTCGGATGGGTGACCCCACAGGAAGTCCTCGTATTGCACTCCTTTTTTAGCTTCTACGAGGTCTCTATTTTGTTTTTCTACTTTTTACTTCTATCTCAAGCCCTTAATTCTAGTATGTCCATACTAGAAGTCCTCAAGTAGTTATTCACATCCGGGACCCACTTTCCCACGACTCAAAATTGCGTCTATCATGACAAAGACTACTAGGAAGTCTCAAGTAATGAACTATAAAAGAATAGAATGTGGTGTTATAAATGGATACGATCATTACCCGGCACTAAGGCACGGATCCCATCGAACCTCCGAGGCTAAGCGTGCTTAGGCGAGTAGTACTAGGATAGGTGGCCCCTTGGAAGTCCTCTGTTGCACCCCTTTTTGCTTCTACCGGGTCTCTATTTTTGTCTTTATTTTTACTTCTATCTCAAGCCCTTAATAATTTTTTCTTGAAAATCTATCTTTGTCCATACCAAGTCCTCGTGGTTATTCACATCAGGGCCCACGTTCCCAACTCAAAAATGCGTCTCTCATGACAAGGATCACTCGGAAGTCTCACCGTGTTGAACTATAAAAGAATAGAATGCGGTGTTATAAATAGGTGCGATCATCGAGCACTATTTTCACTAGATCAATCTGTCCAGAACTCAGAGAGCTAAGCGTGCTTGGGCAAGAGTAGCACTAGGATGGGTGACCCCCTAGGAAGTCCTCGTGTTGCACCCCTTTTTGGCTTCTACGAGGTCTCTTTTTTTGTTTTCTACTTTTTACTTCTATCTAGAGCCACTTAATTCCAATATGTCCATACTAAGTCCTCGTGGTTATTCATCGGGACCACGTTCGACTCAAAGTTCATCTATCACGACAAAGACTACACCGGAAGTCTCATGTAAGAACTATAAAAAGAATAGAATGTGGTGTTATAAATGGATGCGATCATGCAGCCTTCTTGCACGGATCCCATCGGAGACTGCGGAGCTAAGCGTGCTTGGGCGGAAATAGTACTAGGATGGGTGACCTGGGAAGTCCTCGTGTTGCACCCCTTTTTGCTTCTACGAGGTCTCTATTTTTTATTTACTTCTATCTCAAGCCCTTAATAATTTTTCTTGAACTTTTATGTGTCCCACACTAAGACCTCGTAGTTATTCACATCAAGGGCCACGTTCTGACTCAAAAAATCGTCTACCACGACAAGGATCACGCGAAAGTCTCACGCATTGAACTAAAGAGAATATAATGAGGTGTTACAAATGGAGTGCTTAGTCATACCGGCACCTAATGCATGGATCCATTAGAACTCCGAGTTAAGCGTGCAGGCGAGAGTAGTACTAGGATTGGTGATCCCCAGGAAGTCCTCGTGTTACCCGGCTTTTGCTTCTATGAGGTCTCTATTTTTTTGTTTTCTACTTTTTACTTCTATCTCGAGCCCTTAATAATTTTCTCAAATGATCAAATTGTCCATTACTAAGTCCTCATGGTTATTACACATTCGGGACCCATTTCCAGAGCTCAAAAGTCGTCCATCATATTCAAAGACTACCCAGAAAGTCTCACTTAGTGTTGAACTATAAATGAATAGAATGCGGTGTTATAAATAGGTGCGATCATACGAGCACTAATGCCTGGATCCCATCGAACTCACGATAAAGCGTGCTTGGGCGGGAGCTGATCTTCAGGATGGGTGACCCCTAGGAAATCCTCATGTTGCACCCCTTTTTGCTTCTACGAGGTCTCTATTTTTATTTTTCTACTTTTTACTTCTATCTCAAGCCCTTAATAATTTCTCGAATTCGATATGTCCATACTAAGTA